>JAOWMA010000336.1:27501-53882 GCA_025962755.1 Colletotrichum tropicicola
CCCCGCCCCCCCCCCCCCCCCCCCCCCCCCCCCCCCCCCCCCCCCCCCCCCCCCCCCCCCCCCCCCCCCCCCCCCCACACGAGAGAGCAGACCTCCGCAGAAGATCGCAGACGTGATGCACGGATGTCGAGATGCGCTTTCACCACAGAGGATATCTCGATCACCATTTGCATCATTCCAAGCCACTAAGAGCTGTGCGGTCGCGAGAAGCGAGCTGCTCGACTGCCCAGGGAAATCAAAAAGAACACGAAATAACTGTCGCTGGTCTATGACGGGTCGGTATTGGCGCATAATGAGCTGCTGCTAGTCAGCCAAAAGAAAGGCTTGTGAGCAGTACACCTCCGAGATATGTAATGTGAAGTCAATATCAGCCAAGACTTCCTGGCTGCCCAGGTAATTTCTAAAAGTCGTTCGACAACTGGGATGTCTCCTCTTATTAGGCTTTGCCGATGACCAAGTTCTAACAGGGTGCCAGTAACGTCAGAACTGCTTCCCAAAGATGGCCGTACCGGCTAGCCGTTCGTCCTTACCTGGAATATTCTTGAATCTAATGATCGGTTCCGTCTAGCCGTGCTATCTCATTGTAACGGTCTGTGTATTTATACATAACTGGGTTACTTTTAGTCTGATATCTTCACAGCGTGACGCTGTTCCTTCTCCAACATAGGTACTTTATCCAACTCGGTCCACTCTCTTCCAGTTTCCGTCACCGTTGACAGCATTCATATAATTCTTGGGCAAGAATGAGACAGTCATGTTTGGCGGACATGGTTGGAATTTTGGGTGGTGATGACGATTCACTACCAACAAGCTACTTCTTTGCGTCAGCTTTAAGCTGGGTGATGCTGGGGTCGGCCTCTAATTCGAACCTTTGGTTGTTGGCAGACAGGCACTCTCACCTGTGGACAAGGTCGGACTCGGGTTTCTCCTATGCCTCGATATATGATAGCCGATCTTGCTCCCCCGGAACTTCCGCTTCTGCTTCAGTGTGCAACCTGGCAAGATCGAAGGTTCTACTGCGTAATACAGCGTCGAAACCCAGGAGTCTCCGTCAAGCAATGTAAACTAGCACCGAGGCGCTATTAGTGCTTCTGGTCGGTTACTTCAGACAGTAGTTCTAAGGGGTAGAAGAAAAGCCTACTGTAACCGAATCACTTCATGCTGAAAGGCCAGCCTCAGCAACACTGCAGTTAAGCAAAGCCGGCATTCGTGCCGGCTGGTGTGGTAACTCCATGAACAGCGTCTTCGATTCGCATTGGGAGGTTACTACTGAATGTGGCCATGAGTCTTTCAAAATGGTGATTGACAAGAGACGTTACAAGCCCTGAAGTGCGTGTTGGCATCATCAGGATTCGGGAAAGTCATCGGCATTGATACGGCGGGCATTCATTGGCGGATTCAAGGCTACCGGTGGAATAAAGGGCGACATGGGCTGTCTGCGGTGGCTGGTCTGCGGGCGGGTGGTAAAGTGTACGTCCGCGGGTCTGTCGGAAGAGCGTCTGGGCCAGTTGCTTTGTCGCTTGGAGAATGTGGCAGATTGTGCTGTGGACAGGTCTTCAAAGGGTCACGAAAAGGCCCCCCTTTTTGTTTCATTGTGATTGCGCCAGTGGATGCACAAGGACCTCAAGTCTCTATTGGTCTTGACCGTTAGCTTACGGCAAGCTGTGAACATGACAAAGCACGACCGGGTTTTCAAAGTTGGTTAATAATGTTTCGTTGAGACTCGGGCTGTGTTTTATTCAACATTCAACCCGGAATCCGGAGTTGGTCGAGAATATAGCACAAGGTCGAAAAATTAGCCCAAGGTCGAAAGGCTGACAGGTCGAAAAGTTGACAGGTTGAAAAGTTGCCAGGTCGAAGACTTGACAGGTCGAAAAATTAGCCCAAGGTCGAAAGGTTGACAGGTCGAAGACTTGACAGATGGTCGAGATCGGCAGTTGGTCAAAGATAAGAAGCTGAGCGCCCTCTTGAGGTTTAGAGACCACCTGCTTGAGACAGAGAAAACCCGGAAACATGTCGGCTCTTCATCAGGAAGATGACTCGAAGTTTTAAAGCGAACGGGGTAAAGGTCATGTCCATCTTCGGGACGCTCATGAGTGGTAAAGCCTGCGACCCTCTGACCATGCTACTTGTTCAGTGACCCTTCTGTTCGGATCCTTGTGGACTGGCGTTATGACTTTGGGTTTTATCTGAGACTGTTTCGCAAGCCTCCACTGACTTTAATATAGGTATAAATTTGTTCCAGATGCGTGTTCTCCAGCAGCACAAGCACTCTTAACCCCCCACTTTCCAGTTCTTAGGCACCTCGTATGACTTGAACGCCGCACCTCAGGTCAACTGTCGTCACAGCGCACCAAGAAGGTCCATCGTCCCAAGCCGCAGGATGGGCTCAACGCTTCCTTCCACTAAGCCATGACTGTGTCAGGACGTTCAATTATTCAACAACACGGGCATCCCAGCAAAGAGCTGGTCGACGACGGCGCCGTTGATGGCGATTCTCGTCAACGACAGGGACCCAACATGCATGGCAGCTTCTCATGTTCATGCGCCCTTTTGCGTTCCGGTAACTGTATCATCAGGACCTCCCTCAACGCTTATTCCCAGCCATGAACGTTTCTTCGGCAACGCATCGCAAAACCACCATCAGAGAGCTGTCGAGCGACGGACAATTCTCTGAAGCAGCTCACAGTGATCGCGTGTTTGCAGTGGCCACCACAAGTCCGCATCGATAATGCGCGTGTCTCGCCCCAGCCTTCGGAAGGCTGGAGGCCAGCCCTCACTCTCGATTGTCTCGATGTATGACGTACCAACATGGTGGAGCAAAAAGCAGCATCCTGAATACCCTTCTCCAAAGCATTCCAAGCCTCGAACACAGGAGCCATACCACGCAGCAAGCTGTCCCGCATTAGCAGCCTCATCTGGAAATCAGGCGCGAGAGGGGTTCTTCCAGTCTTCCGCGGAGTGAGGATAGAAGATGTCAGGGTCGGCACGGCAGAAGGGAGTGGGAGACGTGGGTTGCGGAATGGTTGAAACGACCGCCCACCCCTCCATCCAGCTCGTGCGAATTTTAGCCAGCACCACGCATCCAACGGTCGGTCATTTCTCGCACAGACGGCGCTGCCTTGCTTGCTGTCGGAAACCGGTCAAGACTGCGGCGATGGCAAAAGTAGGAGGATATTGGGGGCCGTGTCCGTGTTCACCGCCGTGGTGGCTGCCCAGATGATGGGACTGGACGGGAGCAAGGCGGGCGGGCGGCATGTGGTCAGGCAGGGTCGGCTGAAGGACAGGAAAGAGCTTCGCGTCCCGGTTGGAGATTGTGGAATGGAAGTTGCTCCACTGTACGTACCTAAGGTACCTTACCAAATCTAATGTACCTATCCTGACCAGGCAGGCAGGCACCTGCCAGAGCTCCGTCAAGGAAGGAGCACTTTATCAGCTTTCACCTTGGCTTGGGCAGACACCTGGGAAGCTCCAGACGGAAGGCTCGTTCGTGAGACTCTGCTAAGTACCTTACCTTAAGGTAGGTACCAGGTGAGGTGATTGCCAGCTTACTGCCTCCCCAGGCCCAATCATTCCTTCCATTCCTCAAGCAAATTCCTGCTTCGCGCAGCCACGTGGGATTGCCGTTTCCTCGGGAAACATAACCCAACGTCCCCGGCTACGCTACGCCACAGGGAGTAAATGTTCGAACACACCACAACCCAACGCCCCAAGTTCCCAGCACCCAAGCTCCAACGCCCAACGTTGCAACAGCCACAAGCCGACATGCCGAGAGCCTTCCCGCCGGCGCCAGAGCCACGGCCCGGTCGACAGCATCGGATATAGCGCTCCCCAGCGGCATCCCCAGCGGCATCCCCAGCGGCATTCCCAGCAGCATCCCGCCGAAGGACGACGAGGGTCATGAGAGGACTGGAAGGGCGGGCCACCGCGCATCTTGGGAACCACCGTCCACCAGGCATTGATTGCCATTGTGCGAATCAACGTCCAAACTGCCCCGCATCACCAGCTCAAGTGCCCGACGACAGTCCTCAACGTCCCATCCACTTCATTTCTCTCTGCCCCCAAACAGCACACAAATCAACATGCGTAGTCCTGCCGCATGTCAGCTTCTGATGTTGTGGCTGGTTCTGGGTAGGTAGGAGGTGCCTTGGTACCTGGAGGTGGGGATTGTCCGGACAATCAACACTGACATCTGATTGGTGGTATCGCGCCAAGGGCTGGCCTGGCCTGGGCAGCTGGACTTTCTGCCATTGGCAGCGCGCGCTGCCAAAACTAGCACCACCACTGCTAAAAACTGGCGCCGCTGCTAAAGGCTTGCACCACCACTGCAGGAGTTGGAACCTTTTGACGACCACGAGAGTAATGTCAATTCAGCATTTGAAAATCCTAGGAAGCACAGCAAACTCATCAATCAGGCACAACTTCCGCATTAAGGGCAGAAGGACACGGAACAAAAAGATTCAGTCCTTGGACAGTGCCCCGCCATCCCCGATCTTCCTCCGCTCCCAGCCATTCGATCGAACCCTTGGTCACGCAACGACGACGAGAGCCCGCGACGACGAGTTCAAACATGATGGCGCAGCCCAGCCGATCGGCAGGCAAGCTCAGGGGAACCACGCAGCCATTACCGAAGCCAAGGCATCAGAAAGTACCAGACCGTCGCACCCATCACGAGGCCTGGAGCTGGCCGGGTAGGAAGAAAGGTTCCAAGCCTCGGAGGCTGATTTTGCGCCGTGGAGAACTTTCCACAGAAGAGAGAGAGACATCGCATAAAACAATAAAAGCATCGAAGAGGTTCCAAGTTTGAAACAACGCAGAGAATCGGTCACCTGTGCTCATTTCATTAATCGCCGCCGCATGTGAATGCATGACTGAATGTTTAGCATTTACAAAAGAAACTTCCGTCTTCCGAAGGAGTGGGAGGATCCAGCGGTGAAAGGATAAATACGCCAGACACCCACCAGACTCTGAATGGATTACTGGCTCATTGTTCGTAGGGTCTGGTGCCTGGAGAACGTAAACAATCTACGCTACCCATATACATCGCTAAAGAAGACAGGCAGAGAACGGCCACAGGAATTGTTCAGTTGGGAGCTTTGGACGTCCATTGACGGTGTCGATAGTCACAGTTGTGAGTCTCGATTTATCGTGGAGACCGCTCATCGCGAGAAGCCGCGTGAGTCCGCCAAATGAAAAGCTTCAACTGCCTGCGTCTCATTCCAGACCAAATTTAGTGAGTCGGCTCTTTTCTTGCTTCTTGGTTCCATCTGGGCCTCGTTTCCTTGACCGAATGGACGCGGATGGGCTGCGAATGTCATTAGGCGAGATGGGCACTACTTCCAGACTGCCCCTGATTCACCTTTGCATGTCTGGAGTGCTTTAGTAGAGCCTGTTTCACAGAAGAACATGGCGAAGGGCCCAGACAAGAAACACGCGGAAGCACTCAGGCAGACACAAGGTTACCTACATCACAAGTGGGGGACTTCAGCCAGGAAGGCTCATGCAAACCTAGAAGCCGAGCTAGCAGATTCGCAGCCAGGATTTAGAGAGAAATTCTCTCAGCTTCCCATCTACATCGGACTAAGTTAAGCTATGATTGCTCAAAGAATTCGTCAAAGGTGACTTTCACCAATTGAGGAAAGGAAAATGGAGGCGTTGGGTTTCCTGCAAGTCTGGCAGCAACATCATCAACATGCAAAAGTCAGCATGGCCAAGCAAAAGAACCATTTCCCATCTCCTCGGCACTCAGAACCCTCATCAAACACACCCGGAGGATACACCCAGCAGTGTCCTCGGGTATTAAGCATACTCTGGCACCAGCTCATCCAGAAATACCAAGATCGGCATAGGGGAACTAAATATCAGCGAGTTCTTCAGAGATCGTGCACACTACTTGTTGCTGGTTACAGCCATCACATGTCATTTACAACTACAAATTTACCGGTTTCTCAAGCAGCCAGGATGTCTATAAGTTATGTAAGTCAACATCTCCTGGGACTTTCGGCGCTATGATTTCTTGCATGCTCAAACTCTGCTGTCAACTCTCGGAAGCGAAGCCATATGCATTTTCTCCTGGCCTCCTGTGAAAGACAATCTCCAAAGTCTTCCACTTATCTGCTCGGACATGTCCTTCTACTACTACAATACAAGTACAGCGTCCCTCGTAACCCAATTCTCACTAGCTCTCCATCGACATATCTCCATATAGCTCGGTAGAAACATCGAAGCGTGCATCCATGAGACTTTGCACATCATTTCGGAGTAGTAATTGGTCCGCACACTAGTGCGCAATCAGTTCTTGTTTTTATAAATGCCGAGCTATTTCAATGTTGTCTGAGAGTTTTGCCGACATCAGCAGGCTCCATTTCACGCAACGGAGGACGGCTTGATTCAGGACTTAAATTTGATGCAACAAGAACGCCAGCCCGCGGACGACGCACATCCTAGTGCGCCTAATAACAGCTCAAGTTGATCGATTACCGCTAAACTGGCATTCCGGTGACCATGCGGACTTGACGTGAATTTAAGAAGAGATTCCCAACTAACAGACTCTCTATAACCATCGAAGACATGCGGGATGGCATCTTCAGTCATGCTCGCCAGGCAACAGGTATTATTCATGGCCTGCCGCTAGCAGTTTCGATCTCTTTTACGGGCATTTCTCGGCCATGCTGCCACTTACACCAGGGCTCTGGACCCAGTTTCCGTCCGCGTCCTGGATGGGACTTCGCGGAATCCGACAAATACGGACTGAAACACATCCTCTGGGAATCTCACTAGATGTACAGTCACTATTTTGCCATCGGCCCGCGGTCATCTGCGATGACAAAATCAAATTGTACTTGCTGTCAGAAATAAAGTTATTCCATCCCGGGTCCAGCTTTCTGGTGAGAACCATTCAGTCACTTTACACGTACCTCACCGCCATGTTGTCTATCCTAATGCCGAACATCATTGCACTGAAAGATGCTAAACTCTCTGTATGCAAGAATAAATCGCGCAAAATGAATGCAGATCGTCTGAGTGAAACCAGAGGTCATTCATTCTCAAACAACCACAGTGAGCAAGATGAGCGCCGTCGAGAGAGAGCAACTACCCCAGAGTCCTCGCATTATCGGCATTTGCATGCTCAACAAAAGCAGTGGTCCGAACGAACTTTTTTCCGCTATACTGCCAGGAACTTCTCCGCATTTGTGATTGACACGAAGTATTTCCTGGTGACATAAGCGTTGTGGTGTTGAGTGTGACTATAATATTGGTGCGGCTCCGGCGGAACAAGCATACTCAACTTGTACGACATCCCTGACCTTCCTAGCGCATTGCCACTAGCCCCTTCGCAATCGCTCTCTCGAGCCCGATCGCGACCACGACAGCCCATAAACTCGACTCGGCTGCCTTAATAATTGCAGTGAATCAACTTTCGCCCGTGGGCTTGACAGGAAGCTACTCGAAAGCCGGCAAAATTCCAGTTAGCTACGAGTACCTGGGCTCATGGGGGCACAAAAGCGGAACCGTAGTGTCTAAGGTGGCCCTACGACTTAAATATTACGACAGGTGATCATTTGGAAAGTCCCAGTTTCTAGTGCCCTGTCCCTTGGGCACTCTAGATTTCTAGACCTCGGTCGAAAATGAGTCTCTTCTGGTTGAAAAGGGCTGCAAAAGCTTTCATATACAAGTAACAAATCTCAACGAAAAGTCTTAAAAAGAACCCCAAGACCATGGCGGAATTTCTCGGGAATTCATGTTTCTAAAAGCAATCCCACCATCATAAATGAAGATAACTACAGAAAAGAAGGCGGAACTCGAGCAAGAGCTTCTTGGCCCATAGCTTCATTAGAGCCACAAGAGATGTGCTTCGTCTGAATTGGCAAATGCTGGTGCAAATCCTTTCTTGCTTTCTCCCTCAGTCAAGACTATCTCGGATGACCGGTTCTCGTTGTTCATGCGTCCCGGGTATCTGGCCGAGAACTGCTGAGAGCCGCAGTGTTGGGGGTAGCACGGGAAACCTGTCTGACAGCGTAGGCGCGTGAGTAAACGGTGTTCAAATCTGTAGGCTTCTTGGTAATGGGAGAGTTTAGTTCCTTCCCCTGCGGTTAGGTCTCAATAAGCTGCATTAATTCCATGAAAATTTGGATCACCACTAGTTTCCGATCGGGATGAAGGCGCGTCGGCGATACTACAAACATCCTCGCTTTTGTTCAACTAAGTTCCTTTTCTCTCCGTCTTCGCCGGCTTCTTCTTGCATTGATTTCCAGATAGCTCCGAAGCTGTTCTACGTTGCGATTATCCTCATTCACACGGTAGGCTTCGGAATTGCCGTCGGTCGAGCTTCCGGAATAGGTTCAGTGGAGGTCAAGACGACAGGAGTAGCGATTCAGTTGGCTCTTGTGAGTCTTCCTCGACAACCTTGGAAACGACCAAGGATGTTAGCAACATTCAAGTAAAGCCGCCATGTCTTCGAGCCGCTTGCGCAGCCTTCTATTAATCCTCCCCCGTTTCCTAGATTCAGACGTAGTCATGGACCTCCTAGCCTCTCTTCACTTCTTCTGGACCTACGAAAGACGCCTGTCCTTTGCAACGCCAACAGACTCAGCCTCTTGTAATTGATAAAAAGCGCAGACACATTCTTCAAGTTTGTTAGCTGCTGATTGGAGACGCTGGATTGATTCTTGATCCTTTTTGTCCATTTCAGATCTCGTCCTCCAATCCCGTGCGTCTAATGGTATTTCCTTCTGATAGATCTTGTCTCTGGCCGGTTTGTTTGTTGCTGCTTCGTCGACTATCTTTCTCAACTCCGTGGCGTGGTTGTGTAATTCCTCCGTGACCGGTTCGCATAGGGCCATCATTACGCGGGGACTGGGGTCCTTCAAACTAGGAAGGGTCATACTACTGAGAAGGCTGTCGAAGCTCCGGTCGAGCTTTCAAGCTTCTAGGTTAATTCGTGCGCAAAGGCCCTCAGAAACAGCACATCGCGGGTTCTGTCACAATCACTCAGTTGAAGCTTATGGCCTCGATTAGTTATTTCAACTGTTCGTAGTGCATGAAGATTCACGAGCCAACTTACCGAAGATGTCCACTCGGCAAGCTCCTTCTCAACAGAGCCATTTGCCAAGATGACTCTGCTTTTGGATCGCATGCGTGGTTCCAAATCTGCTCTAATTTCGTCGAAGTCTACGTCGAAGCCCACAGATCGACCGCCGAATCTTCAAGCTCATTATCCGAGTTGCGATGCCTTTTCCACTGCCGATTTCCCTGCCTGTCATCGTCGATTGCAGAACGCTTTTCCCCTAGCTTCAGATAGCATGGCTCAATACTTGTGCTTAGGCAATACGATAGGTGCCGTCTAGTGAGACAGAAATTTCCGTTGATTCGAAGTGAGGGCAGTGGCACAGGGGAATGCGAAGATGTCAGAGTTGGCGATCGAAACCCCATGGTTCAACCACCAGATACACGCACCCACGACTTCGTGAATAAAGAAAACAACGGCAAACGGTCTGTGCTGATTCTCGTCTTCAATTTTGTTTCTTTCCTGGTTACAGTTTCTTTCCTGGTTACACATATGCAGCATGCTTTTCTCATCGGTGTGATTTGGCGGGCCGTGCAGGACTCACCATACCTTGACCACGTCGCTCGCTGATCGACACTGAAAAGCAAAAAATTGAGGCAGGCTGTCACGGAGGATCAGATTCCGGGCAATTGTGTTGGACGCGTGGATCGCCAAGCCAGATGGGGGGTCAGGCTCGATGTACATAGTATCGAAAGATGGGCCAAACGAGCCACTTTCCTATGCGATTCTGTATGCAGCCTGCAGCCTGGCGAGTGATGAATTTTGGAATTGAACGTGTGCCGCCTCCAAGATGCAAGTTTGGACTGGTGGTCTGATACAATGGGACAGGCTGGCCGTGTTATCTATCTCCTTCACTGTGAACCAGCTAACCGCCCTGCAGTCTCTGAGCATATGAGACCTCAAGGCCCAATTGTTACTCACCTTTGGCCACATGCCAGTTCTCCGTATAGGCACATAGGCACGTCCGTGACGAACGCAAGCTTGATTGATTCCATTGCAGGGGAAGGCACCGAGACCTATCTATACGAAAATTGTCCTGTTTGGGCGACTCGCACCAACAGTGTTGGAAGGTCAAGCCACGTAAAATGCGGTGGGCAAAAGTAAGGGGGTTGTTTTGACAAACAAACAATTGCAGCTGGATTCACCCATCCAGGGAGAATAGAACAGTGTCTATTGGTGCCGTCTTTTCTCGCCGCTGTGTGGCATCCCCTGCCTGGTCTCATCCCTTACCCTTGTGTCTTCCGGTCCTCAAAAGACGGCTGATCTCACCCGCCCGTATCTGGACGCAGCCGACAGCGCAAGACCGACTCTTTTTGCGTGGGTCGAAGAGATTACCACCACGAGCAAGGCGGGTGCATCGGGTCGCATATACATAAGTTCTGCCTGCTGTATATGCTGACCTGCGGTCGGCCCGTGGCGACTCTGCCCCGATCAGTTTGCGGCAGTGTCTCGGCCGCCGCCCACTTGTGCCCGCGCGTTCTAATCCAACGACACTTTGAGGAGGGCTTTCCCTCAGTAGGATAGCCCAATCGCCGACTCCACTATCTTTTGTTGTCTCTTCTTCAACAAATTTCCGAGGTTCCCCGCGTGTGAAAGGATGGGATGCGCTTAAGTATTCGTCAAATACTGAATAGAGTATTCGAGTCAAGGCCCTTAGCTGCTCGCAACGTCACGAACGGTCAGCACATACGTCTTCAGCCGTATCAGCGTAAACGATGGCTGACTTCTGTTGCCGTTAGGGTTACAACAAGCACATTGCAGCTTGCATCTTTGTCGCCGAGGAGCAGGCCATAGCGGTGGTTCTTTTTGCTGGAAACAGGCGAATATGTGTTGCATCACTGCTGGCTACTATATTCTTGCTACCGTGGATCCAACTGTATCGCACCGTTGCGTAAGGCTGCCTATGCCTAATGACCTCGACTTGTGAACGTCCGTCTTTCTTCCCCTCCCTTCCCCTTTCCCTTTCCCTTCTTCCCTTGTTCCCTCACGCTGCTGGCTCGCTCACATCTTCACCCGTTTTGGAAGTCGAAGTGAGACTTGTTGGTCTGAAGGTGTCATTGTCAGTCGGCCTGCCAGGATGGCCGTTTGGCCGGCCGTCAGGATAATCGCTGCAATTGTCGACAAGCCGTCACTCTGGTTAGTGTTAAAGTTCACGTTGTTGGTGTCAACCTTGATGTCGACAGGGTTCGGTGTTGGCGTCCGGGTTTGTGCTGCCGCCACCGTTGTCCTGAAGCTCCTCGTCCGTCTCGTTCTGTTATTTGAGCCAAGTGCCCTCGGACAAGCCGCGACGGTTGCTCCCACTCGTCAAATTGCCTGACATTTTTGTAAAGCCGTTCGAGATGCAGGTTCGCCTCGTAGTGCTGATGTATGCAAAATGCGCTATGTCTTCTTGTGCTCGCCGAGAGGGCCGATTGGCTGCATAGGGTGTACCTGGGAGGTCTGAGTCCGAGGAGCCTGTTCTGCGATGCTGAGACGCAGGTTGGGTCTCTGTTTCTCGTCCCATTTCTCGATGCTTCGTTCAACTATACGGAAGGGATCGTGGGGGGTGCATGTCGGCAGGTGGGCTTATGGAGTTCTGTTTCTGGAGAGTGGTTTGTTAGCGGGGAGGTGAAGATGCAAAGAGGCGAGGAGGCAAGAGGTTGAGGGGACAGACAGAAGACGAGAGAGAGCGGGAGCTTTGTTATTTTGAAGACCGACAGGTACTTTGATTTGCTCGCTCAGCTTGAGAAGAACCTCATCC
Source organism: Colletotrichum tropicicola (assembly GCA_025962755.1). Taxonomy (NCBI): domain Eukaryota; kingdom Fungi; phylum Ascomycota; class Sordariomycetes; order Glomerellales; family Glomerellaceae; genus Colletotrichum; species Colletotrichum tropicicola. The sequence continues at coordinate 39,309 of JAOWMA010000336.1, forward strand.
TCATGCCAGTGGGTTCCATAGGCAATAAGTCAGAGATTTGGCGAGCAGAGACGACAGGCGCGCTCTGCTCAAGGCGTCTAGGTTCGTCCGCAATCTCCCAGGCAGTGAGGTCTCTCTCTCTGACTTCATCACTGACCGCACCCAAGGTACGAAAATTCCAACCCGGACGTGGCAAGGCATCACCCACTCATTAAGTCTCAGGGTCCAACTGCCGATTTCGGCCCTAGAATCAGCAGCACATATCCAGACACCTGTCGCCCAGTTCTTTGTTTGTTCTATGTTCCCGCTGTGTAGAGAACCTGTTTGCCAACCAAATCTCTCCCGCTGTCCCGTCACTGACCGTCCAGATTCTTAATCCCGAGTCCTAAGTTGATCAGCTCACCATCTTGACTCCAGCTCTCGCAAGGATCGATCCTGAATTCGATGACCTTAGCAATGCGCATTGTTTTCACCTCTCACCGTCCATCCTCCACGTCATCATCCACGCCGTCGCCGCTCGTCTCGACGTCAGCCATCACAGGCTCCCATTCGAGTACAATCCGATCGCCGGCCACACGCGTTCGCGACACGAGGCCCCATCCTCGCCATCGTGGCCGTTGATGTTGGTACCAAGCATTTCAGTCAGCGTTTGGGAGCTGCCCTTGGACAGCTAAAGCACCACCACATAGCTTGCGCGGCACGCCTTGTTCTGCGCAACGACTCATTGCGACACAATGCGCCGGGTGATGAGGGCTGCTGCTGTGGGGTTGCTGAGCATTCTTCAACGCGGGTGCCTCGGTTGGCGGTTGCTTGGATCTCAGGGATGGCCAGCCGCAATTCTCTCATGCGCATTGCATGGGCAAGTTACTCTGGGGACGAATTTGACCCTTTAACGTCCAGAGGTGTCAAGGTCCCCTTTTATCCTTGATTACTGCATCCGTGGACCAGCTGATCTTCCCCGTTTGGTGGTGTTTGAGCAAGTTGTTCCGCGCTAGAACTCCAAGCCCTCTTAATCAAACCTACATGTATCCAAGAGTTGTTTCGATGCTCAATAAGAACATCAGACTGCGGAATACCTGACCAGTGCCATGGTTTCGTCCGGGCTTTGGTGGCTACAGTCTGTCCTAGGCCCGCTAGGCAGTTGTCCTGTACCTTTCATGTCTTTTTAAACCCATATGTCGCCACACCTTCCCGTTGTCTCCGACCTACAACCAGCGACATCGGTGCCGTCTGGTTCCCAGAGCTGCAGTCTTTTTGATCTTTTGGCGTTGAATGGTCTGCCATTGTTGGCACTAGTATTGGTGGTTTCCATTGGTGTAGGATTGCGTTCCTTCTTGTATTTGCGCTCTTATTCGCTCCGGTCTGCGTTCGCTTTGTCCTAAACTGTGGGTGAGAGAGAGGTTCTCTCGTCGCTTTTATTTTTGTCCCATCGGACCTCGACTCGTGCCTACTTGCTTCCCTTTGGTGCCAAGCGGAGACGTATAACTGCTGCTCAATTAGTGTGGTATCTAAGATGATGCCACGCGCTAACTTCTGCCCAGGCGGGGGATCAAAGATGTAAGATGCCCCAGACCACGAAATCTATGCAGCTGCAAACTTGTACCAGGTTACGTCGCAATAAAGCCACTCTTCCACTCACCTAAATGCTCAACATGTTCGGCTGTCCTGCGAGCCTTAGCATGGCATCTGAATCGAGCTGAGAGAGACGGTTGGGTACATGTATGTGTTCAGTGAATTCGACTGGAACCCGTTATGTAAGTATGTTCGGCTACGTTGAACCTGCTTCTCGAGGGCCACTACGGACGACAGTGGGCGGCTATGACGACGGGGACGACAGTGAGGACGAGAATAACGCGAGAGACAGGGATTAAGTGGTCAAAGGGTCTCGGCAAACTCTTCCGTCGCCCTTTTCCTCTGCACATTCGCTCGGTAGTTCACGTCTATGCGTACTGAAGTCCGGAACACGCTTGAGATCCCACGGCTTGACGACTGATGCGACTACTATGCCTGCCAAATCGGAAAGTTGGAAAGCGGGACGGCTGGACCATACGCGAGTGACTGCTCCTTGTGTTTACTCCCTATTACTCACGCACCTTGATATTCACTACGTACTATCGCGACAACCCTTCCGGTCCTCCAAGCACCTAATGTGATACTGACCGACGCCTCTCCAGGTCTGCTTGAAAGTCCAACACAGTAAGTGGGGGATACCGATGTGCAGCCGCAAACATAGGGACTAGTATGGCTTCCACGGACGAAACACATCCTTGGTGGAATCTCTAGAGCTATACATTAAGCTGCCTCTCCTTTGGGTTGTTTGGACTCCCTCCAGCACTGCGATTTCCCCTGACTCAACTCGGCTGTGAGGAGTTCTTCCGTACATAGCAAGTCTCGGGCGATTCCTCAATGTGGGTCCTGCGAATGGTTGCACCATTGGTGTCGTTCGAAATGAATGGATGGCTGCAAATATGCCTCCTGCCACTACCCAAAGAGATTATGGAGCGAGCCGGCGCCGAGAACAGCGAACATTGGATGCAGCCTGTGCAGTTGATGATAATAGTGAAGCGACAAACCAAACGCTCGCTATCATAGACTCCGTTCTTCCGTCCGTCACGCTTCGTGCTAGTTGCATAAGAAGAAGATGCCACATACAGAGGGCCGGATAAGTTGCACCAGAACTATCAGGTCTCACAAAGCACGAACCGAAGAGGGATGATAGAAGAGTTGTTCAAGGGCCAGAAGGGCCAGAGGACAGCATGCAAACCTTAGCTCGTTGCTCAGACTGCGTTGTTTTATATGTTGTCATTGTCGTTACCACCTTAAGGAGCTAGGGGAAGACATACCAGTGATCTGCGTACCCTTAGTTCGGAGGACGGAAGATGAAGAAATGGGACACGTGGAAGCGCTTGCTTGCGGCGCGAGCTGGCGGGCATGGTCGAGGGAGAACTACATGTTTCCAAAGCCTTCGTGGATGTCAAACTGATTGCACGGCTCCAAGTTGAACTAAGTCGGGTTTTCGGGGCTGTTTGTGCTTCCCCAGGCGATGTTGGAGTCACTGGGACCGCTGTTTGCAACTTCAAGTGCGCAGCCCTGAGATTGAAGGTCGGCGTGATCTTTTGTACCAGGTCCGGCCTGCCAGAGAGAGGTGCTGGTTGAAAACAGCCATGTGTGCAGCATTCGAACTCTCTTGTCATCCCCAATCACCGCCGATATCTCTCGGGTCAAAAACAGAGACACCGGTGATGGGTGCCCTTGCGTCTGGCTGCATTACTTGACGCCGTCTCGTCCAACTATCAACATCAAAGGGGGGCAGAGGGACTGTTTCGTTTGCTCATTCTACACTTCCAATCTCCATGGGCGGTTGATGATCCCCATAGTCGCAGTGAACGAGGTATATTTAACACAATCTCCAGCGCTAAGTCCTAACGTATGATTGGAATGGGATCCATCCACTGAATGGTCGTATTCAACCGCCGTAGTAGTCTTCAAGCGATGCGCGACTTCCTTCTGGTTGGGCATACTGGCTGAGCGCGTGTTGAGGGCCGGTTGGTTCAGTTATAGTTGCGAGCTTGTATGCAGGGGCTGATCCACGGAGGGTTCCTGCGCAGCACTTGAGATGGAATAGACCTAACGACCTTGCTCATGTTCGCGCCCCCGGAGCCGAAGCTGGCCTTGGGCGTTGGCTGGACCTAACGGGGCGCGGGCTCACGCAGTGCTGCTGATTGAAAGGCTGGCTGGAGGTGCTTGCGTGACGTTGGCGTGCCTTTATTACCTCCAAGGGACCCGAGTCTTGATAGGCAATGCTGGCACACTGCTCAACCTGAACCTGGACGTTGGCGGGCGCGATTGCGTCTCAGGCGCCGGCGGAATGTCTGCAGTTATGCGAAGCTTGTGCGACTTGTCACACTGGGTACCGAATGCGTAAGATGGAGTGCTGTGGATGGGCTTGAGGGGGTTTTGAGGCGACACGCACGCTCCATGATCGAAGTCGAGCCACCACCTGAGTGCATTCTCGAAGGGAGCGTCCAAATGTCGGGCTGCGCTCGCGAAAGTGTGTATCGGATACTAAGCTCGGCTCTCAGACTGGTGACAACGGCAACAACGGATCTGACCCAAACGGTCTTGGGACGGTATTATGCGGCGAAGACCACTACTTTTGCTGCATGACTCGCCACCCCCTCTGTGTAATGTCCTCTTGTTAGGGAGGGATGTCAAGGGATTCGCGAGGTTCCTGACGGGCGGTGGAGGATCATATTGGGATGTCCGCCTGGCGGACAACAAGGCTTGGGAGCCGGTGAACCCATCCGCAGCTTCTTAGCAGACAGTGAAGGTCGCGAGACATGGAAGAGGGGCATCCCAACGGCATCATCATATGGTTTCCAAAGAACGACCGAATAGTCGACGTTCAACAAGACTGGGAGAGGGGTGTTCCCGCTCTTCAGGATGCTACTCGGGCCTAGAGTTCGTCGGGTCCTTGCGTTGTAATGTTCGTTGTCTTTGCCTGTCAATTTGGCCAGCTCGGCACAGCCCATGAAGCAAATTTCGGGCCGCGGCATTTAGCGGCAATAGCAAAGCCGAGGTCCAGCCATTCTGGAATCATCCATTTGCTTTCCAAGACGGAGGCGGTCCTTGTTTCAAGGGTCGCATCCCTTTGTCTTTTTCTCTAGGGACACAAGGACAGGATTATAGCAGCTGGACAGCGTCAGGACAGAAAGTACTTCGCCGTTAGAGGCCTAAGCTAGCAGATGCATTACCATTAAGTGCGTCTTAAATGTCTCGTCATTCGCGTCCTAGACCTTAGGTGCCAAATAACGAAACAGAGGGTTCTATCAGTAGAAGTATTAACCGGCAGAGAGCTAGTTTGTCGGCTTCCGTAACTCCCTTTCCGCAAAGACGGGAACATTAAGACTTTGTAACTGCACCAGTCGATGTTTGCTTTCAATTTGCAGGCCAAAGATCTTCAGCGTGGCCGGCCTACTCGGGCTTTTAGGGAGGAGTTTGCTTCATCGCTGGATGTCACCGCTAAGTTTCGGAGCGTCACTGCGAATTGCTTGCTAGTGCGCCTTGCCAGAGTTCCCTGTGCAACTATCTTAGCTAAGACTAAAAGAGCTCCTGCGGGACGTGCTGCTCTCTGGATGTAGACTTTCTGGCCGAGAGGCCCCTTATCACAGGATTGGAAGGTGGATTCCTACCCCTTTTTTCAGTTATACAGCTACAAACATGTCGGTGGGAAGAGACAAGAATCGCAGCACAGATTTTGCCAGCAACGGACAGTCCGAGAACCTTGCTTAAAGATTGGACGTTGGCAGACGGTAATAATCTGTGGTGGATGTTGGCTTTGGCAGGCCTCGACTTGTGTGTGGGGAGGTGGAGCCGAACTTGGTTGAGATCTCAAGGAGGATTTATAATGCGACGAGATTTGCGCACGTCTCCAAGGATTGGCCCTGCTGCTTGAAGAGGGTGCTTATGATGAGGATGTTTATGGTCGTCAGATGCCCTTCATAGTAGCTTGACAGTATCAACGTTATGTTTATCAAGGTCAAGTTGCGGCTGCTGGAAAGGTTGACTGTCATCCTCTTAGAGTTGTACTTGCTAACTAACGCTGGCTTGGACAGCAAAGAGATTTAGGGATTCGTCTACCTAACGAGACGAGAGAGATTCCACGAACCAGGTTCCGGCTACGTTAGAAAATGGACTGTTGGGCTGCTCAGCTTCTTGGCTCGGCTGCCTATGTCGACAGGCATCAGCAAAAGCACGGCGTAAAAGCGGCCAAGAATCCGAGATCTGCTCGAACATAGGTGAGCATGAAAACTCGTGGGAAGTTGTTTCCAATTATTTTGGGTCACGCCTTGTCTCCTCTGAACAAGCCACAGTCAAACTTTCAGGTGTATACGAAACCCTCGTCCACTTTAAACATAAATTCATCCATCTTCCAGACGCTCGAGAGGTCCAGCGACGTCGTGATTCTAGTTTAGAGGACTTACTTAGTGAACATGATACCTGAGATGAGGGACATGGTCATGCATTTGCTCGTCTTCGTTGCTATAACCTACGTTCGCGGTGGAGATATTTCGGTCTTAGGAGATGGTCCTAGACTGGACGTATTCCCCACGTTTGCGGGCATCAGTTAGAACAAGATGGCGGTTAGGGAAAGGGAGTTCAAGTCCAATCTTTCGATATTTACGGGCGGCATATTTATAGTTAGCAAAATCTTCTTGGGCGATGTGCACTTTGAGCCCGTGGGAGCATTACGAAAGATGTCTACAAGCCAGCTTATATGTGAATATGAAGCGAAGTCCCGTGGTATTATTCGCATTAAGTAGATGCCAATATTGCGCGTCTCAGACAGGCGTGCTGGTCCTAGAGCTCGACTAAGGGTGCCAGGTGACTCTGTGGAGTATGATTTCACGCTGGAGACTGCGACTGCTGCAAAATTGACTCGGCTCGATCTCTGAGAGCGCAGAGAACACTGAGATGGCCCCGTAGTGGACCAATTAAAGTGCATGCTGCGCTCGACGCGTTTGGGGTGGTTAGCAAACCATCACACAGGGGTATGCTGGATCATTATGACCGCAATCGTCCATGTAGAGTGCCAGAGGATGTTCTCAAAGGCGGATTCATGCAACAAGATGTTGAAGAAGATGGGCGAGTATAGGGATATCCGCTTCGTCGTAGACGGTTACTTGTACATAATCATGTAGAGGTGGACGAAGAGCAACAGCAAGGTGGATGCGATCATCGCCGACTGCAACTACATACTGGTCAAAGCGATGCGAAACTAAACGACGTATCAGACTTAGTGCCGAGCTGGCTCTTATCTCAGGTAGGCATGATGTTCAAGGAGATGATAATCATCGACCACAACAAGGGTAAGTCGAGATCAGGATGACATAGTTATGCAGGGGCCTTTTCACATCTGAACTAAAGTTGTTTCCACCAGCGGAGTCTTAGGCTTCTTAAAGCTAACAGACCACATCTATAAACAGGTCCAGTCAGGATTGGGTTCCCAATTTGGCCGGAGAGGAGGAGATGGAGCAAACTTTTATCCCGATAATGCATTCATCCTCCTACAGTCAGTCCTGAGGAATTGAATTCTCGGTGGCGTTATTATCGAAGGGAATCAACTTGGTGCCTGGGCGATTAACTGAAGGCCTGCGCATGTTGCAGCAGTAGTTAGTAGATAATGGCAGTAGCAGTGGGATGGGCAGTGGGATGGGCAGTGGGCTGGGCAGTGGGATGGGCAGTGGGCTGGGCAGTGGGATGGGCAGTGGGCAGGGCAGTGGGCAGGGCAGTAGGTAATAAAGACTGTTATCACCGGGTTTTCACGTCAGGGAGATGGACATTGAAAAGACCAAGATGATTGGGAAGACGTCACCAACTAAAGTCTTGGGTAAGTGCTTATATCACTGCCCCGATCTGTTGTGTCTGAATCGGCCCCTATATTGCCTGAGGTCTCAGATCAGGAAGACAGGCCCCCAACCTTGACCCAAGTGAGGGACGGCAATACTGGCAAGTCCATTTTTACAAGGGCGAATTAAGACTTAGAGGGCTGCAGTGGACTCGGCTTTGAAGCTTTGATAAGGATTGAGTAACACAAGACACTCAGTAACAATAAGTTGCTTCCAACCTCCTGAGAGGTTGCTGAAGTGCCTGGGAAAGGTGCGGGAAGAAGCCCCCCATGCTGCTCGACTACTGCTAACGACGTGCCGTCTCTGAACCGAAAGTCGGGTACTCCAATCATGGAAACGGTCCACAGATGGCTGATGGGAGGTTCACTGACTTATCAGAGCAGGGACGACAATAGTCGAAAGCTAGAAACATGACCCGTCCGCTAATGGCCTCCGGGAGTGGCTCAGGTACAGTAGAACGCTGTTATCCCCTCTTTCTCTAACTTGCATCCCTGTTTTTGTGTCTTGTGCTTGTGCCTGAATGCGCCAGACTTATCTACAGATCATATCCTCGGCGTAATTCATTACGTACCATGCTTCAACCTGAACCACTTTCGAGTTCATTCCCAGACTTCACAAAGTTCCAAGATTTCGTTTTTTCCAGTGCTCCTTACTTCTTTCGCAGCTGTGCGTGGTCGTAGTTATAAGAAATCTATTCCGTCCGCAATAGTGTGACGCTGTAGAAACCAAGCTGGTTATTTATGCTCTGTACACTCATGAGAGTTGGGCTGAGTCTCATACAATGTGCAAATTATTATAAAGCTTCATGTCGTGCAAAGCTTTATTTTGGGCGAAGCTTCTTCTGGCGCGGAACCTTTTCCGTGCAGAACCTTTTCCCACAGAGCTTTATCGTGCGCAAAGCGTACTGTGTAAACTAAGTCAGTCGTGCAAGGCAAATAAGTTGGATAACCTTTGTCATCCCTGAGACTCAATTCATCTCAATAAACCGGATGGAGCGCCTGCGGAATCCACTTAACGCATGACTTGCTCGGGTATAGCTTGTAATTTGTCCCAATTCAACCCCCACCCGTGGCCAAAGACTGAAATGCAAATATGCTCGGCACTTGATGCAACTATCCAGCGAACTGACGAGCTGATTGCGAGCAAGATTATGAGAATAATGAGCGGTTGCTTTACCCTGTGTGATGAATTCCAGGCGGCCATCAGAGAACTTGGAAGTTGCCACTTCCAGCTCTCATACTTCGGACACGGCCGGCCGGCTTCATGACAAGGCAAACAAACCAATAGAAACGACAAAAGGGAAAGCCTACCATCCACAGGAGGATCTTTCAGACCTGCAAACTCGTGTACGTCAGTGCTCCAAAGCTCTCTTGGGCGGAAACTGGCACTCTTTTGACTTGTAGCGTAGATGAGGCGCAAAGGCGGGAGACTCGGAGGGAGGAGCGGACATACGGGAGCAAGTGAGAACAGCATGTAGAATGCAACATGGCATTATGAGAATGGCAGTGGTGGCGGCGGCAGGCATAAGAGGCACTCGCTCTAGTAGTTTTGCCGGAGACGCTGGGGCTGATATTCACAGTAGGCCGGGATCCACGTCCGATGGTGGGGCCGGAACCCGGATCGGACCCGGCATAAACCTCCACGCAGCTGACGAATGTATTCGTGGTTGGTCTTCTCTTGCTGTATCTCGAGATTTGCGGTAGTCTGGATTCTATGTTGAGAACTCACAGAAGCCTTTTCTCCTTGTACTCACGAGCGATGTGCAGCTCGCACATGGTCGTTTGACAAAGGGTACCGCGGAGAACTCAGCTTCGGTCAGGCTTTGAGGGATAGCAATTGCAAGTCGCTGCCTGACAGACCCTTTCTGCTCTCATGAGCCATCTGGAAGACCGATATATCTTGTGAATCAACAGAGATACTGAAGCCCCGAGAGGAGAGGCGCAAAGCCACGCCTCTATCGCCTGGGTATTTTACCGTTCTCGAATCCAAGTTAATGGAGGTAGCAGGTTTCCTGGCAATTGTCCCTGATATTATTGCTCCGAGCGATACTGTTTCCTCTGGCCATGAATGCTTCGAATGCTGCTGTGGTTGGCTTCTTTGCCGTGAAGCTTTGGCCTACTTGCAACACCGGTCGCTTTTGCCCCTGACCAATTATTGAATCGAGCCAAGTAGCCAAGTGCTTCCACAGCTCCTGCGCCTACGCTATCTTGTTTCATCTGCAATTACAACTCAGACCAAGGACCTCAGTAATGTCGGGCAAGGACTAGGCAATTAGACTGTCCTGGTCGTGGAAGGGAGCGCAACGTAGGGTGAATCGCACGAGGGCTGGGTGGGACAAAGCGTGCTGGATCCCTGGCATCGGAGGCATAGCATGGAGTAGACGATCAAGACACGACTGCTGCCACAACCATCATGTTCCAAAGACGGCCCGCCACCATTATTTGGCCACCTGCGCAACCTCATACACAGGAACAATCATGGACTGGCAGTCCGAATTTCGATTTCGGGCGTCTGCAGACTTGTTTGAAAGCTTGCCGAAGCAAAAAAAGGGCGTAAGTACCCAAACAAAGCTACAAGAGTTAAGCCTCAACAGGACGAGAGCAGCACTAGGGCACCTACGCACGTTGCGATGCATTCATCGCATGGCCTCGACTGTTGAAAGCATAGCGGAGATTTGTAACAGTAGTATTTTGTTACTCTCATTTGAATTTTGCTGAAAGGCTTGCACGAACGAGGCCATCGAGTACACGTCTGACGGGACATGGCCAGGCGCGAAGGACAGTTGAATGGTGACCCAACCCGATGTTCGTCATCTGAAGCTACGCGTCCTTGTGAAGACACCAAAGAGCGCCCAGCAGGTTGGTTGGTACGGATTGTGCCCCCTTGTTTCCCTTCCCCGAGCAGTCCGCAACGAAAGCACAGTGGGCTGGGCACACAGTCGGGAGGGAGAGAGAGGGCATGAAGACATTCGCTACGACCGAGATGTGCAGCAAGAGCCGCAAAGCATTAAGGTAAGTGACAGCTTCGGAGTTGGAGAGAGGAAGTTGAGGGTGGCGATTGTTCTCGTCCACTTGGTCGGGATCCATGGAGTAGCTCGACTGAATGACGACTGGAAAATATCAGACGGCATTTTCCAAGACCGATCGATGGGCCTTGTCTCCAAGAGACTGTCGGCATACCTATATTTGATGCCCGCTACCATCCACGCGTCCAGGTGAGTTAAGGTGGTTGAAAATAGATCCGTGGTCCCAGCTAATAATGGTCCTGCCAAAAGTTCACGAGGTGGAGAAAGGGGAAGTCTGCTTTCGACGGTCATTTGGCGATTCGTTCGGATTTGCACGCTGATATATGGCTTGAGACGGCGAGGTTACAGTCCCCAACGGCGTTATAACCGATGAAGAATTTCAACGCTCATTGTCCACCTCAAGCGGGCTTGTTAACATGTGCGGGTTGCAAGTACTGGGGGGAGATACATCTTGGTGTATGGCTTTCTTCGGTGGAGAAAGTCCCGGACGCTGAAAATGATTAATCGCTTATGGTGCTTGACTTGCTTCAATTCGCGTCTTTTATTCTTCTCATACTAATTTTTGCATGCCTCATGGTTCGAATTCTTTACCGTCCAAGGCATTTCCATGACGCTTCGGACCCATTGGTGGGGGGCTAGACTGTGCTCGCCAGCACCATGACTCAAGCCCTTTTTAGCTTCTGGCTTGTCGTTCCTCGAGCATGCAACTCAGAATGGTGAAAGCCTTCCTGGCGCGGTTAGTATGTCCACATCCACCTCTACCTTTGCGGCAAACTCAGTCTCGACGAAGCCAAGGTCATTGTTATAAAGAGGGGGCACCTTGGACATCGACGTTTCAGCGACTGATGTCATCATTCCGGCATAAAACCTTTAGATAATTGGTGTGAGAATTGACTGGTGTTGGATAGAGATGTGTTTGGTCACGGCGGCCTCTTCCGGGTACGGGGCCAAAGCCGGCGCTCTGCCCCACATGTCCGGGCCTTTCACGGAACAACCCACGGCCGCACGCCCCGTTTCATATCACAAGCCTGTAGACTATTAGCTAGACCAAGTCCCGCCGGACTCTCCTAGATGCAATCTTGGACAGCCTTACACAGATTTATTACATCACGTTGCTCTGTGGTGCCTTCGGCAACTATGAGCCGCTCATCTTCATCTTTACCTGACTCGGTCCGAAACTTGAAGTACGCCAGTGCAGATATGTGCTTGATTGATATTCACACAACTATCACAGAGTATCAGTTGCGCGACAACCTTGAACTCATGGACCCCTATAGTTCCCCATGTTAAACTTCAAAGCCTGCCAGCCTGTTGCCCATGATGAAGGCATCAAATAACACCAATCAATCCTTGAAGTTCCCCCGATGCATCGTCCAAGGCCAATTGACCTCAACACAACTGGAAGTCCAGCAGCCTCTCAAGCTCATAGTCAGAGTCTTGGACTCTTGTTCAAGTTATTTTCTGTTTGGTCTGGGAATCAACAGAAGCATATTTCGGAGTTGATTCGCCTACATTTTCCGAAAACGTCCATGTCCACGTCTCAATGACAACTGCGAAGCCAGGCTTGTCCGACCGCGTTCTTTTCCATCTAGCGAGGGAGGTGTGCACAAAAATGGTCTCAAGCCTAATATATGTCATTTTCGATGTCGAAAATGATGAGCGGCTCTCCCTCCATCTATGAATCCCTTTAGCCCAGCTCGACGCGGTTGATGTTGGCTCTTGAGTCTAGAGAGACGCCGAATACGCAGCTCAATTGGATGACCGGGAGAGTCGCCACCATATTGGCGCGATACGCAACGTATTGGGCGGCGCGAGATGGTGTGCGTTTGGATTAGCCCCTTGATGCGGGAAACGGACCCAAAGACAGGCCCTATCTATGAGTTTGAGCCCAGTGTAGGTGAATGTGACGATCTGGGGCAGAGGTCGTTCCCTAGGAAGAGCGCTGAAATACGAGAATACATCAGTGTTCTAACCCGCCGGAAGCCGAGATGACGCAAAAGGGGCATCTGATCTACGCTCCATCGTCTCCGGTGGGTGAATGAAAGGAAGTAAGCACGCTATCGTGGAGGTATCCGATATTCTCCTCTGTAGCTACTCGTATAGAATATAGATCATCCAATAGACTGATATGGCACGGCAGGCGGCCATCGTGCCGGCGCGCAAACGATCTCCCGTGAGATTTTCGACGCCACGTTCACAAAAATATGAACAGCCGGCCACGGAACCATCGCACGGCTTCCCTCGAGGCTACGTAAGAGTCAGACGCTCGATGCTCTCGGATGATCTGAAAGCATGCTCTGGGAGACAGGCGGCGCGCCGAACCATTTATACGCCACGGCGGGCAGTTGTGATTAGGCTGCTGGATTTGATCAGCAAGGGGAACAAACAGCATCTCGGCGTCGACGACTTCATGCTCGCATCTTGTCGGATGCAAGGCTCTCGCTGACCGAAATTTCACGGAAAGCGGCGCCGCCTTCCACAATATAATACGTTTCGACTCTTCGAGCGCGGCGATGCGGGGAGCCCCTTAATGGAGAAAGCGGGCTTTCCCAGCTATGAGAGCTTCAGCGGGAGATTCGGCAGACCCCTGCAGGCTTTATAGACTCGAAAATGTTCGGCAGGTCCCAAGAGAAACGGCTGGGGGATGGGAGCGCGGACAAGTTCACGGGGGTTCGCAGCGTGGAGTTTGCCTGGATGAACTGCGGTCGAATGATGTTTAAGGCTAGGTTTGGGATTGCTGGAACTTAGCCACGTTCGGCTCAAGGCGAAGATGTTGTGAATTTGCTGATTGCTCTACGACTGTGAGACAAGGGGAGAGGTTCTGCCTCCGTCGACAGTATCAGACAGAGAGAATGTCTAAATACTGAGCCCGAGGAGGCCGACTTTGCGACATGCATGCTTTTATTGATGCCAGATCAACAAGTCACCAAATAATCAACCGAGGGAGAAGGGAAAGATGAGTGCGTACCGGGCCATTTCAGGGACCGCTGGGATCATGGTCCACTTCCGGCCTTGAAGAACAATGTCGAGGATTTCATGTTAGCAGAACAGTTGGCCGCGGCAAACAGCGCTGTTGAGCATATGAATTCCAATCGTCTAGCATCACGGGCCGAATTCAGGCCAGGCGAGTTGGATTTATTCGTAGGGTTCAATTTAGAAGAGAAGAAATTAGAGCAGGCCTCGGTGACCAGCACTGAACGGCGTTCGATGGAGCGATAGTCGATCAATCGGAATAACTCCCAAATAGCTGTACGCCGCACACTGAGGTACTGGCGTCATTCAGCAGTTTGATGGGATAGAGTTTCTTTTCTTCACTGTGAAGATGTCTAAACTCTTGATGAGGTACACCTATCAATTGGAATCCAGCGTTTTCAAAGTCATCGCCAGGCCCCTCTCACTCCTGCTCTCTTGCTCTTGCTTCTCGTACTTCTCATGCCCCTTGCGATTCCACTCATGGTTCGAGAGAGGCTGGCCTCCAGGGACGAGCAATGCCCGAGTGTCTCCCGGGGAGGGTCGTCCACGCTGTCAAACTATGATGCATGTTGTGCGCTATTGTCTAGGTCTTGCGGCCATGCCGCAGCAGCATACATAGTAGACAGTGCGGCAGAGCATGCGAAATGGCTGGTCATTGTTGCTCCGCATCTGGATACTTGCGGCTCGACCCAGAGGCGGCGGATCTTACTGACTCGGCGTTAGGCATGTTTCTGATCGGCCTGGGAGGATAAGCCCGTTGAAACCGAGATTGTCTTGACGTTCACGATCCCGGCGACATATGCGCGTCTATTTCTACCCGTACTTCAAGAATGGGGGAAGCAGACTGCTAGGACATGCTTATCAGGTGCCCGGGACCGATAATAGGCGGCCGCGGCCTAAGGGGGGTGGACAGTGGGGCATCAGCGGGGCACTAACAGTAGAGTAGGTCCTATTAGAATATAGTTTATCTAGAAAACTAAATTTAAATAAAACCTATAGAAAACTCTATAAGTTTAGAATTAAATATTAATATATACTTACTTTTAATAATAATATTATTAACTTTTTTATTTTATATAACTTAGCCTTTTAATATATTTAATTCTCTATTTATTTTTATAAGTATACTAATTATTAAAGTAATAATAATTATTAGAAAAATAGTAATTATCTAATAAGTAATCTTTT
>JAOWMA010000337.1:0-53326 GCA_025962755.1 Colletotrichum tropicicola
CTTTAATAACTTTAGTAACTTAGTATAGTATTAAACTTTTATCTTTTAGTAATTTTTATAACTTTTCTAGTATTAATTAGTCTTATTAGTAAAAATATATTAGTAATAGTATATTTAGATTATTTATTAACTATACTCTATAATTTTAATAAGAGTTTTATTAAGAAAGTTAACTAATAAGAGTAAAAAGTTAATTTTAGTAAATTAAAACTTTAATATTCTTAATACTATAACTATAAACTAACTAAAATAAGGCCTTTAAATAGTTTTAATTATTTAACTAACTATAATAATAAAGTTTTTAGTAATATTTAAGTGTTTTTAATAGTGTGGTAGTAAAATAAAGTAGAATATAAAAATTGTCTACTGTTTGTAAAATTTTGCGTTTTAGTATAGGTAAGTATTCCGCCCTCACCTAAAAAGGCTAATTTCGGTGTTTTGGAAGCTGCTAATGCAACGGACTGTATCGATGACATGCATCGGCGTTGCTTGTTTTATCGATAGGCTAAACTTCGGGGGGTGGAATTTGCCAAGCCAGTTTGTCCTGTGCCCTGTCCTTTCATAGTCGTCTTCCTCGATATTCTTCACTTTCCAACGACTGTCTTCCGCGATAAAAGTTCGAGTCCCAACCGATACCAGGAAAAAAGATCAGCCCGCGGTTGCGCGCACCCAGAAAAACACTTGAAGATGGCCTCTCCGTCAGAAAATACTCCATCAGCCAACCCACCGACGATTCTCTTCCGCGCAAACAAGAAGCGCAAAGCCGGCCTGCGACAACGCGCCGCATCCCCCGACGAAAGCATCACCGACGACGCCACAAAGCCGACGACGGTAGAAAACAAGCCTAGCGAGCCCTTGACAGCGTCAGACTTGACAGCGAACCACAATGACGGCGACCGCGATGCCGACGACAAGGACGAGACGGAGGCTCTCCCCACCGCCGTCCGCCACCGGGCGCGCAAGCGCCTCAACGGCGTAGGTTTCTCTGCCTCCCGCGCAACCGGTGCCTCGGGTGACTCGCAGTCTACGGACCCTTCTTCATCACGCGCTCTTGTTCCCGTTCCCGCCGGATCACCCCCCGACGACGATCCTCTGATCGCGAAACGCTTCGCCCCACAGACTGGCACGGCGACCACCATCGTCAACAAACACATGTATGTCGCCCCTCCCATGTCCGTGCCCCGTCGCTGTACATAACCTCCTCGTGTGTACATCAATTCCTTGCCATGACCAGAGACTGATAAAGCAAGGATGGAATACATAGAATCCCATCTCTCTAACCGCAAATCCCCTGACGCGGAGCCAACGTACACAAAAGCATCGCAAGCTGCGACGTCCAGTCTTACATCTATAGCAACGACCGCCGCCGTAGAGAACGACCCAAAGAACCACCCCATCATGCAGGGCAAGCTCATGGAGGTCGACCTGGGAGACGAAGTTCGCGCGCGGAACCAGGCCATGACCGAAAAGGCGGCGCGCCGCCTGCTGGGCGAGACTGTGCCCGACGAGGAGGTCGAAGGGGCCCGCAGGGCAAAGAAGCCGCGCTTGGGACGAGACGGAAAGCCCTGGAGACCCCGCAACAGGCGCGGGAGCGACGACATCAAGCGGGACCAGCTCGTGGAGGAGATTCTGCGCGAGAACAGACGTGAGCGCCACCTCTTCTTTAGTCTACGATACGATGGCCACTAACATCTTCCAGTCGATGTCTACGATGTGCCCGCTGCGCAACAGCCCCAGTACGAGGGTGACGGCGATGCGGATGATCGAGTCGCCGAGGAGTTCCGGCGCGAGTTCATGGATGCCATGGTTCAGCGACAACAGAAGAAGAAAGCGACAGCTCCACCGGCTCGGCCCGGTGCCCGTAAGGCAGATGAAGACGTGCTCAAGGGACCCAAATTGGGAGGCAGCAGGAACTCCAGGGCTGCGATGCGTGATTTGTTGCTCAAAAAGGAGAAGGAGTCCAAGAGGTGATGAACACCGCTCTGGCTCGCTCCCAGAGTGATGATTAGATGATACCCCCACAAGCAATGACCAAAAATAATTTGAATAGTTGATTTCATCATTGGCGTCTATAAACCAATTGAGAGTACCCTAAATCAGGTTGCCCGTACCCAAAGTTATCAGTTAAGAATGAAAAGTTCATGACGACGTGCAAGCCAACCCAGGTCCCTGTAGCCATTTTGATATCCCATCATAAGCCCTATGCGGAAAAAATGAAGAAATAAAACAAAACTCAGAGAACAGCCGCTCCTAACCCACAAGACTATCGTAAGTGACTAGGACCTATAAGAATGTAAAGAATGTGTGGCACCGGCTCGTGAAAAGCTCTCTGTCTCTCTAAGCTCTCGCGACTTTGCAACGCCGGGGTATTAATGCGTATCATCCTCGATGCTGTGTATGCCACTGTTTCCCAAGACGCCGTTGTGTGATTTCAGATGCAGAAAGTGGACCCCAAGGTTCGAACGTTGTGAATGGTCATGCGTGCTTGCCCTCCAACGAGAGGGTGCCTTCATCGAATGTCCAGCTGGAATGGTTTAAAGCGGCCACCAATTGTCGCACAGCGAGGGCATTTGCGCCGGGCTCCTTGCTCCGCCATGAGAACATCGACGCAAGCCTGGCACAGGCCGCAGATGCATTCTGTGCAGGCGTACGAGTCCTTCAGCAGCGAGACACTCTGACAGGCCGCACAGTAAATCTGGGTGTTTTGCGAGGAATAACTCGGCGACGAGTCCGACAAGCCTCGCGACTCGATATGAAAGTTCTCCCCGCTTTCACCGCTCTCAACCGACGGGAATGGGTCAATCGTATCCTGGTTGTAGGATGGTGGGGTTAGGGCTTGCTGCAGCGGCGAGGCCTGGTAGCTCCCGCCAGCTGCAGCTACCTGGAATCCATGATGTTGGAATGGGGGCAGCGAAGCTCTGTGGATAGAAACTGGCGATTGGGGTACCTTGAAACAAGTTAGTCGATGTCAAGCGGACCTGAGGTAAAGGGCTGCTCACAGGAGTCCTGTCCTCATCGATGTCGCCGGCGGCCGAAGCAGCCTGATCGGCGGCATCGATGAGATCTTCCCATCTTTTCCCATAGTCTGCAGAAGGTTCAGCCGATAACGCCTTACGGTCATTATTACCTGGTCTAAGCCGTTCGTCATTCTGGATGCGTCGTAGCCAATCGGCAGCCGAGCCGCGAGATTTCTGCTTTTTGTGGTGCGCCTCTCTGCCTCTTTTGGTGACTGACTGTTTCCTGGGTCGAGTAGGTCCTACTGGGCGCTGGATTGGCGGCAGTGTCGAGGAGCGTCCTGGGGGCGAGTTCGCGAGAATAGATGGCAGAATATCCCGGGGTCTGCTGGAGTTCATTGCTGGAAACGGCTCGCTGGTGATGTCATTATTCGATAGGTGAATTGGAGGTAGTTCAATTGATGTCCTTGGTATTCGACGTCCCTCGGTGTCAGAGTGCCAGTCCTGGTCGAGGTGCTTCATTTAGCATATGCTAGCACTTGTAAGCGATTGTGGGGAAACTGCTTGGCTCACCACTTCAGATTCCCATTCAGGCTCCATCTTGTGACCGTGCAGCTGCGCCAATGCTGCGGCGGCGCTGGCAGCTGGAAGTAGGGAGCCCACGGCGTGGTCCTCCAACGTCCGCGGGGTGCCTGGGTTGCTGTTGTCGTACATGTGTCGATCGTGGTTGAAGCCTTGAAGATGGTCAATCTTTGGGGGGAAGCCCTGGATTGAGAGGGACGAACCCTGAGGCACAGAGGTCGAGTTTGGCTGCATAGGTGGGCGTTCGGACGGCGGGGTGTTAATCATGAGCAGGAAGCTCTCCTCGGTCGCTGGAAGCTTCGAAATGTAGTGCTCTGGATGCGCTCTACGGATGTGTTCTTGCATGGATCGGTATCGTTTTTCCTGTCGTGTGTGGGCTATGTCAGAAAAGTTCTCTTTTCCTCTCGGTCGGGTGGGTTTTGGGGGAGTCGTAATCACAGCTGTGTGCACTGGAGTCGCAAGAGCAGGCAGCCCAAGGCGCAACGGTCGGCGCCACGGTTGGAGGAGGGATTCCTGCAGGTTCAGACTTACACCGATGCATCGCTTCCTACAGCTGGAGCCATCTTGATTTCGTAGCGGGCACACGACTTCATTGTTGGAGTCGGTGATTGAGAAAGAGGACGTCAAAGAAGATCTGGGCGGCATCTTGACCCCACCATGCGCGCGAGGGCTGGTATCGATACTGAGCGGGGTGAGGTGCGATAAGTGCGGACGTAGTGTATCGCGAAGCGAGGCCAATTGACTGCGACTGGATTTGGTGAAGCTTGAGCATTTGACGGCTCGAGAAAGGCTGCGATGTTCGGTCAACAAGAGTTGGAGCTTTGGAAGCTCTCCTCTTTCTCCGGTGTGTTACAAAGAGTGTTTCGAAGGATAAGGTGTAGTGGAGGGGAGGGAAGACGGGGAGGAAGAGGAAGAGAGGAACCTGCTTTTGGGGGGCAGAAGGGAAGTTGACCGAAAGCAGTAAGTAGCGGTAATGGGGGGGAGGAAGGAGAGGTACGGTACGGGCTAGGGGTGTGGCTCGGTCTGGTGGGTATAAGGTAAGGTACCTTACCTGAGGTCCAGTACGGTACCCAGCCCAGCCCTTTACCTTGCCCTGCGCGGTATGCGTATGCGTACGGCCAGCCCAGCCCAGCAGGACCTTACGGATGGATACCCAGCTGAGAGGTACGGGGGAGTATGAGGTCGGAAGCAAGGCGTGTGAGCAAGGAGGGAGCTTGGATCCAGCAGGCCCTTGCCGGCAAGGTAGGCTGCGGACCTCTGGAGCAGGGCAATCAGCCGACCAGACAGCCGACAGGTCCAATTGTGTTCTCACCTTTGGGAGCGCAAAGAGCCAGCTTCTCAGCTGCACACAGAAGGCCCGAGGTTCTATGTATACGTAGCGCTCGTCCGTACCTGGACGGGATCTGCTGTACCTGTGCCTGTGCCGCTGAGGAGGCGGCTGCAGCAGCAGTTCTCGTCGCTGCGCTGCCGCCGGGTTCAGAGAGACGGGGTGGGAGATGGAAAAGGACAATATCGGCCGCGAATAAGCAGACGGGGGGCGAGGGGTGCCGGGAACAGGTCGAAGCAAGGAAGTGGTGGGTTATGGAAGCGATCGAACAGCTGACAAGCTGGTGAGGTAAGTCATTAGTATTCGTCGCAGGGTTAGGGTGTGTGTGCGAGTTCAGACCAGGTCGGTCAGGCAAGCTGGCAAGGTGGTTTTGAGTTGGCCTCTGGTAGGCGGCGTCAATGTCACCGACCGAGTCCAGCTTGCCAAAGCATCCGGCGGCGCTGATGTTGGATGGCGGAGGGCTGTTGCTCCGGTGGTGGGAGCGACGGTGACGCAGTGGTGTAAGTGGCGGGCCAAGCAGGGTGTTACTTTGGAGCTTGACCACCCACCACCAACATCAACCAGCCAACAAGTCATCTCAGCCTCTGTTTTCCGCTCGCACGACACCGCAGCAGGACTCCACGGGCGGGCAGTCGCCGAGCTGCTGGCCAGGAGAGAATGGCTCCTCCTGGAAACGAGCCGAGAGACGAGACTGATTGCCCGAGTGACGGGTAGCAAGTTGTTTCCATCGAGTCAGTCGCGCCGCCTCTCTTCTTTGTCTGAAAAAAATATGACACGGCGAGGTGCCTGGCTTGGCCGAGAATGGCGGTAACCAGTCGCCGCCCACGGGAACACTTGGTGCTCCTGCAGGCATCGGCGGTGGTCGTATTTTGCAAGGCAGCGAGGTATCCGGTGCATCGATGCCCAGGGCGACGTCGTCTTCCAATAGCAAGACGGCAATCCACAAGCTCGGGGTCAGCGCTGGTGCGCCGCTGGTAGAGACTAGAGACAGGGAGGTGGAAAAAAAAAAAAGGGAAAAAAAAAGGTCGGCAAGTCGACCCGCCGAGCAGCCCTGGAGCCGGTCATTGGCCCGAGGCGATTGACAAGATGAATGACTCGATCGAGGACGGAGTGCGTCTGGCGGGTTGGGTTGGTTGATCTAAGGGTCAAAGGAAGCCAGGCGACGGGCAGGGGCGTGGGCGCAGAAGCAAGATTCAACTGGAAGTCAAGACAGTGGAGGAGTGCACGAGGGAGGAGGATCGGAAGGAGGACAGGGGAGCACGAGGGCGGAGGCGGAGGGGAAGGCGAGGAGGGGAAAGGGGGGGAGGGGTGTGGGCAGGACAAGTGGGGCGCTTTTTTTGCTCTTCTTTTCGGAGCTTGCGAGTGGCTGAGAGGAAAGAGGCCCTTGCCGCTGGAGAGAGGGGAGCTCCTGCTCTTGACTTTGACTTGCACTCGATCCTCACCTGCCGCCGAGTGCGGGCACTTGCCAGGGCTGCTCCTGCCGCGCATGCAGTGCCGTGGGCATTGAAGAAGACGGGAAGCGAAGCTCAGGTGAGGTCGGGCGTGTGTACCTAGGTAGGTACGTCGGCGGGCTGCAATGCCCCTTCTGCCGTCTGTTGTGTCTGAGGTGCTCTGTCTAAGGTACCTTACCTACCTAGGTAGTAGGTAATCTGAAAAGGCCTCTCGCGAGCTGCTGCCGCCGCCATCCCACCTCCAGGCCCAGGTTCTTCCCCCAGCACGGCGGAACTGGACCCCTGGCTCGGTGTGACAGGCCCTGCTCTGGTTGGACTTGGCCAGGCCTGCAACTGTCCCCGCTGTTCGTCACGTTGACATCCCAGCTGACGGGTAAGGTATGAGTAGGTACCTAGGTAGTAGCTAGGTAAGGTAAGGTGCGGACAACAGGCCGGGTAGCTTCCAAGTTGCTCGCGACGAAGCTTTCACTGCGGTGGCAGTTGCTGCAGCGCTGCGCTGTGCAGAGTGCTAAGGCACGCCGTAATTGCAGTGCATGCACCCCCCCAAAGACTCGCGCGGGTGGTCGCGTAGCTTGTCAAGCCAATCTTAGCGCCTGGTGACAGCATTGCCGCAGTCAAAATGAACAGGTCCAGACCCAATCTCCGACGTAAAAGCGACGAACCTTCTCCGGCAAGGAGAAGCATGATCGGAGCATCCGTAGGGCATTGCGACCGAGACGAAGGGCGACGACGAGGACGAGCACGAGGACGAGGTTGGCACCGTCGGGTCGGGATCAGGCAGCGCAGCCCACAGCAGAGGTGAACCTGGGAGCTCTTGCTCTGCAGCGTCTGCAGCGCCTGTGAGACTGAGGCACTGCAGTGAGGTGGGGAATGGGCCCCCCGACGTTGGCGCCGAATCGTCTGTTCCACAGCGGGGAGGAAGGCGGGCTTGACGCAGTGGGGACGGCGTGGTCTGCCTGCTGCTGCTGCTGCTGCTGCTTCAAGGGTCGTTTTCCTCACCTCTCTCTCTGTCTCTCTCTCTCTCTCCCCCTTTTCTGTTTCTTCTTCTTCCCCTTTCTTCCTCGGGCCTGCAAGGCAAGGCTCCAACGCTCTTCAGCACGTCAACCTGACTTCTTCCTTTTCGCAGCTCCCCTGTCGGCTCAGCTGCTGTGATGCTCCTGAAGCGAGCGAAGCGCACCCTTCCTAGGTACCTTAGGTTACCTGCACGCGTGCGGAACCTTCCCAGTACGTACCTGTCTCACCTTCCTCCTTCCACGCTCTGTACCTTCCTCAAGCCCACCCCCCGAGGTCGTGAGCAGGGTGAGGTAAGGGAGGTACGTACCGCATCTGCCAGGGGAGGTCCCCACTCTGAACGCGAGGACCCTCCGGTTCTTCGACCATCAACCTTCACCTCGGCCTATCACCAGTCGGCAGATTGTCTGTCACGCCGCCAGAATTGGAAGAGAGAAAAAAAAAATTACTGCAGTTCCAAAACCGCCGGACTCCAGATCACGGACGGGTACCAGATCAGAAACTGCACTCTGGTCCGCTCCACTTTGTTCGTCCTCGCCAAACCAGCCTCTTTTGAATAAGCCGAGCTACCAACAACAGCCCGAAACCACGGCTTTCCCTCGAGGCGCCTTTGAAAGGAGAGCTGCTGTCCGAGCCCAGTCTCTTGTCCTGTGCGAATTCTTCTGTCCATCGTCCTCATGTCGGCCAGGCACACCGCGCCTGAACACTGCAACTATCAGCTCCATCAACCAATCGCAGATTGACTCTTCTTTGCCACTGGCCCCGTAGACCCCTGGCTGGCGGGCATAACAGCAGACAACACTCGCAGATAAAGCGGGTATCTCTTGCCTCGCCGCACTAAAGTGACATCACCCTGTCTAGCCCGGTGGTGTTTTCCTTTTTGTCCTTTGTGTTTTTTTTTTTTCTTCAAGGAAGAAGAAAGAAGCTGTGATTGGCCCCTGACCGCCTTGGACCCGAATCTCGACTCGCCTCTGGGTACCTACCTACCTAAGGTTAGGTAAGGTAGGTACGCATTTTCAATGGATTAATGCATGGCCATCACCTCGTCCACTTTTCACCTTCGGATCAAATCGGGGGGTCCATCTCGTGACGGCCCACGGAACGTTACACCGAACGCCTCCCCTGTGCCTCTGCCCTTTGCCCTCTGGCAGCTGGCAGACAGAGGGTCCAGAGGCTAGAAGGCCTCGTCGTCGGTCTCGCGAATGCCGGAGCGGCCCAGAGTGCAGAGCGCGAGCCTTGGAGATGCGATGGGGAAGAATGAAGAAGGCCGTCACCGCCTGGCTCCGCCTTCCCGCCCTTCTCTTGTTTCGCCGTCCGCCCAGTGTGCGCCTCAGCTGCCGGCGCAGTGCTCGGCGGCGGCGCATCACGATACGGCAACGGTGACCGCCTGCTGGAACTGTGCCCGGCCGTGTGTGAGCTTGAATGGATCTGGAAGGGTGTGGGGGATAAGCTCCCAGGACGCGAGCTCTAGCGCTGATAAGCAGCCACCAACCAGAAGTCAGGGCAGCTTCGACGATAAAGCTCCCTCAAGGGTTCTAGCGCATCTTTACCACGAGCAACCGAGCTGTGCGAGGAACCTTCAACCCAAAGATACCTTCCTAGGGGCATTAGCTCACCCGTCGGCACCTGACTTCTGCGACCAAATGTGCCTTGTCTCCGCTGGGCAAATAGCGTTGGCGACAGCACATGCATCCGGTTCACCTCGACGAACAGCAACGAGCAGCAGCTGGCAACGGGTCTGTGCCTTGCTGCAGCCTCGCCCGCTGCCCAGAGACATCGTCAGGCGGAAGTTTGGGGGGCGACAGGTACTTGATGCTCTGTCACATGCGCACTTCGTTCTCTGAACAAATCCACTAGGACGTGGTTCGTTCGTTCTCTACCTTACCAAGCAATCACCCAGCTGCCTCCTGATCCTACTTCCGACTCCCTGTGCTCCGAGACATGGCGGTCAACCCAGAGCTCCGTCTCGTCGGTGACTCCGACTGCGACCGCGACCGCTGCCTCATTGCCTCACCGTACCCGGGCATTCGGCCAAACTCCATGGATGACGGCACTTGACTGAGTGTCACAGGAGCATCACCGCAGACCCGGGTGCGGGCCTTGTGCTCCAGCTGCCACTGCATTAATCGCGTCACAGTGCCGGACCGTTGGGCCATGGAACGGGACTTCTAGCCCCTATTCGTAGTAGCTGCCTCGATCTCCACGAGGACAGGATATCCCCGACTGCGTTGGAATCCAAATGACTCTGACTGCTCAGTATCGAAGCACCCAAATCCACCATGTCAACGACAGATGAACACCGCAGTCGCCAATTACTCGCTCCTGGTAAACTCTGACCCGACGTCATGAAAGCGGATAACTCCCCCTGTTTCCGGATTTGCCTTCAGTCTCAGCATCGCCAGACTGCTTTGCTGCGCAGATGCGCCGACACTGTTTATTAGTGGCCGGCAACTTCTGTCTGCGGTCGGAGCACTCGTGTCCTCAGTTCAGACGGCCCGCCCGACACATGCTATTGCGCGGTACACTGGGTCATCCCTTCCCTCTCAAGGGGTATCCGGAACCGTCATGAGCCGCTGCGGCCGGCTGTCAATCTTGCATGAGGTGCACAACATCAAAACGCACACTTGGTCGCCAGCCTCCTGCTCAATGTATGGCCAAGATTGGAGTCCGCCTGTCATCTTATTCTCTGGCAATTTGAGTCGATTGGAACGACGACCTCGGATTCTATCTGCCTGTGGCATCCGAAATGCCCCTTCTCCAATCAAAGGCATCCCATACGCAGGATTTCAAACAAACTTGTCACAACTCCTCGTTGATCAGCCCCCCCCCGAGGCTGGCCGCACAGACGTCCGACATCGACCTTGGGGGCCAAGAACAACGGAGAGAGAATGCTGCTGTAGTTCACAGAGCCTTTTCCCTCTGCCTATCGACCAGCAGAAGGCAACAGCAGGGGCTGCCGATGCGGCTCCGCCTGACTGGCCCGGAGTGGTTCAATTGTCTCTTCAGAAGCGCTGCAAGGAACGCACTCCATGTTTCCAGACCAAGAGCACGACACAGCCGCCAGGGTTTCAGCCTCCGACCAGTGCCGAACTTGGCACCCTCCTCCTGCAGACTCTTGCCGGATGTTCACACAAATCCGTCGTCATCCTCTCCAGCCGGCGGGCTCTCGGAAGTCTGAGCACCTCGCGTTTACTTGCTTCTGGGCTGTTGATTTGGTCAAAGTCCAACCATAATGCTCTGACCTCGTCGTCGCTTCGCGGTCCTCGACTGCAGATTGGCGTTACAGGGACGTCGTTTCCAATTAGGCCAAGGAAAAGTTTCCTAAACTCGCCTCGCGTTTCCCTGGACTCCTTCTCCACGTCCGATCATTCACGGCTAGACATCCCCAGAGTTGCGTCCCGGCGCGCGCTTTACCCCAGATACATCCCGTCATAATGGAGCATATCTATTTGCCTCGCCGGCCTTCCCAGTGTCGTGCAATTTCCTTCGCGAGCGTACGGTTGCTCTGCAACCAACTTCACGCGTTTTCGAAGTCGAATTGTGCCTTCTCAGACGAGTAGGCAACATGGCGTTGACGGTGAAGCAGCTCAACGCTGACGCCTCCTTCCTACTTACCTTTGAGCCCATCGTGCCTGAGTCAAGACCGGGCATCACCCATAGGCCGTTCCGGATTTTGATGGATCCATGGATCACCGGCCCATCCACCATCTTTCATTCCGTGCTGTCAACCACGACACACAAAGCATCTCCCTGCGTCTGCTCACTACAGCACCTACCCGAGCCCGACCTCGTCATCATCAGCCAGCACAAGAGCGACCACTGTAACGAGGCCACGCTCCGGCAGCTGCCCGCCAGCGGAACGAGAACGTTGATATTGGCGGAACCGGCCGCGGCCAAGGTGATTCGGAGCTGGAAATACTTCGACAAGGACAAGGTCCACACCATACCAAGATGGGAGGATACTCAAGCGACAGGAAGGCAGACCGTTATTCGAGTCAAGGTGCCGCCTTTTATGCCCGGCGCTGAGCCCGGCGAGGTTTCCGTTGCGTTCATCCCTCAACGGCGGGATATCAAGGGCCTGCACGCCGCCATCGGCATCACCTATCGACCGCCTGCGACCTGGCCAAGATTTACTCAGTTGTTGACCCCTCCGGAGACACCAGCATCGCAACTCCCGAATACTCGACTTCCGCCACTTCAGCTTTCCCTGTCCTGCACCAAGGCGGCACCCGCGTGTAATAGCCTGCCGACGCCGCCACGGACCCCAAGCTCCCAGTCTCTTCAATCCGCTCGCTCTGCTGCCACTGTTTCGCCGTCCACAGATGTCCGCGATCGAGCTGTCTCCGTCATCTTCTCGCCACACGGGATATCCTACCGCTGCCTCCAGCAATACGCAAGCTCGCACCTCGCCGCAGAGGCGGCGCTCCCTCTCACAGCGCTCTTGCACTGCTTCGACACCGTCTCGAACCCGTGGTGGCTTGGCGGCAACATCTCGGCCGGCATGCCCGCGGGCCATGAGACGGCGACTGCCCTGGGGGCAAAGGCATGGGTCAGCACGCACGATGGCGTCAAGGACGTAAGAGGCCTCGTGACAAAGATGCTCAAGACAAGGAAGTACGCCCGGGAGGAGATTGCCGGTATCGTCTGCCCTTTCGGCAGCCGGCATCGGGGCAACAGATCTGGCCGGAACAGAGCAGAGACTGACGACGACGCGAGAAAAAGGACAGAGGTCCTAGTTCTCGGTGTCGGTGAGGAAGTGGCGATGACGAGCGAAGGTGTGTGGAATGTCGAGCCAGGTTCTCGAGATCCTCCGCCTCGGGGTCTCGCTTTACATGAGAAGACGGGACGAGCGCGAGGCCGCGATTTGCCGCCGATTGTGACGAGGATATGAGGCCTTTGATAATTTGGAGATGATACCCAAGGATGGCGAATCAGCCGCCCCCGTTTTGCAACTGAATTTTGGTTGTTCCTCGGTCGATGGCTCACTCTATTTGGCGGGACAAAGTCGGGATGAGGATATACCCTTTGAGGACGTGCTTTGATGAATTGACGGCGTACACGACTGTGGAAAAATGGGCCTTGAAAAGATATCCTCGAAGACTGGAGTTTGCATTCTTTTCTCTTGGGCGGGAGTGACACTGCTGGTCCAGGACGCCAGAGCTTGTCTTAGAGTTGGGAACCGGTGTGACCCCCGGGACATTTAGGGGACGACGAGATCCCTCCCCGCATCTGGCCTTGTCCCGTAACCTCATAGTCCTCAGGCACAGACACCACTAATGATAACAACATTGAGAGAAGATTGTTTCGGCTTCCAACATCTGATGGCGAACGCTCATGATGCATGCGGCTTATACCTTGCCGCGCCTCCTCACGTCTTGCTGATGTCTGTGCTGGGGATTGGCAAGACGCCGCGTTTGGGAAGACTTCGAGGGTTAACACAACAAGGGCCAACGGGGCTGTGAGCAATACCAAGACACAATTCGACGAGGTCTCACAGCACGGGGGACAGAACGCACCGCCAGACTGTGGAGTCTGAGGTGTGGTACGGCGCAATGCTTACTATCAAGACACCACGTTGCTGAAGAGTCCTCGGAGTTGAGCCGAACGCGTAGTATATGTATCTGCCGGCTATCTGATATCTGAAGCAGTTCTGCAAATGCCGTCAAATGCTCACATGCGATGCCCCCCACTCCGAACAACTTCCTCGTGATGCGATTTGAATACTATGAGACCGCCCTTCATGGATGGGTGTTGCCGCATAGTCAACCCAAGATCCCCCCCTTCCATTACCTGCACCCACCCACCCGGGGTATCTAATTTTCCCATGCAATGAGAACCTCTCCGTCTCCTCCTCTCTCTGGTCGAAACGCACGAATCCACAGGTCCTTTCGTTCCCGGGCCCTTTTTTACACATGACCCGCTCGGCCATGCGGATCCCACTGCCAGTGCATGCAATGAAACCATGTCTCGACGACGCACGCTGGCATGACGAATATTGTGAGGACGTCTAATTACCTTTTCAAGCCGCTGCCCACTCGCCTACTTGAGCTGCTTCAGAATCTCCGTCAAGAAGTCCTCGAAGCTCAGGGTAATGTAGCCGTCCCGGTCGTCGTCGTACTTCTTGAAGACATCCGTCATGCGCTTGAGCGAGATGCAAGCCTGGACGAAGAGGTCGAAGGACATGACGCCCTCTCCGCGCTTGTCGTACGTGCGGAAAAGGAGCTCCACGAAACCGGGGCTCAGGCGGTAGCGGAAGGCGACGAGGGCGTTGTTGAACTCGGAGAGCGAGATGTTGCCGGAACGGTCGGCGTCGAAGCGGTCGAAGAGGGTGCGCCAGGAGGCGAGGAAGGACCAGAGACCGCAGAACTCGGCGAAGCCGATGGTGCCACTGCGATCCGAGTCGAACATGCGGATCATCATGCGCACCGTCTGGGGGTCGAAGGCCGTCCAATCACCGTTTACGAGCGCGGTGGAAAGCTCGCGCTCGGAAAGCTGGCCAGTACCTGCCGTGGTTTGTTAGAAGCTGGTTCCCCCCCCACGTCGAGCGCTGGCGCAACTTACCATCCTTGTCGACGGCTCGGAACAGAGGTAGCAGAGTCGGATCGGCGCCGTCGGCGCTCATGTCGGGCGCAGGGGACGGGGGCGGTCTCGAGTTGGGGGGCGGGCGGTTCTGCATGGCAGTCGGACGCGGGCCGCCGGTCGGAGGGGGAGAGGTGGCGCCGTAGATTGCGTTGGGGCTCGGGCGACGGTCGTCACGGGGGTCAGGACGGCGGTAATCGTCGCGAGGGACGGGCGGAGGCGGCTTGCTCTCGTAGCGCGGCTGGGGAGAAGGCCGAGGGGCAGGAGCGGCGCCGCCCTTCTGCGACGGGAGAGTCAGTCTATCTGCGGATTGGCGATCCATGGTGGGAAAGACGGTGATGGGATGAGAATGCCCAGCGCGAGTTGCGCAGAGGGCGACGACGGAAACGCACCTGCTCGGGCTCCGCGAATCTGGCAAGGTGTTAGCATGGCGGGGTAAATTAGATTGCGATGAGGGGCTATTGCGAGTCGCGGCACGCACCTGGGCAGTTCGTCGGGGTTGTAAGGTCTGTTGTACGCCATGGCGACTTGTTTCTGCACTGGACCGCGATTGAGGAGCGGAGGAAGGGTCTCTGGCGGCGGCTCGAGTGAGGCTCCTGGAATATATGAAGTTGCTGAGGTGGGGAGGGTCCTTTTTGCGGGCGGACAGAGGGGAGCCGCAGCAGCTATGTACCTCAGGACTGAGGTGGGTTAAAGAGTCAAGGCAAGGTACCTTAGGTAGGTAGGTAGGTAAGGTACCGGGCGTGGTAGGGGTCTCAACGTCAGGCGGCAGTCGGCACGCTAGAGACACCTCAGGTACCTATTAGCAGGTACCTAGGTAGGGCTGCTTGGGCAGGCTGCGCCGCGGCGGAGGCTGTGGAGGTGCGTGTCGGGCCCCAAGCTCAGCGGAATCGCCAGAGGGGTTTCAGCGGCACGCTGCAATGAGGCACGACCGGGAGAGATGAGGCTTGGGCTGAGCTCTTGCTCGGTGCGATGATGAATGCCGGTCGCGGGTCGCCGTTGCACAAGGCTTTCTCTGCACTTTCTAGCCGGAGGCGTAGGAATGCGCGGACGGGAATGCGGGACGCTCGCTGTAAGGTAGGGCTTATCTGGCCTCGAACAGGGCACCAACACGTTGGTGGCCGGGGCCGGACAGTTTTGGCAAGGGGGGAGCGGCGGCGCAGACTGGCACGGGCGGTAGTGCAGGATGCAGGGCAATCAATGCTGAGGCAGATTCGGTGTGTGCTTCGGGATAGTGCGGCGAGGGGAGTTGCGATGTTCTGCGACGCAAGATGGAGGGAGGGAGAGAGAGTTGTGCGTGTATGTAGTATGTATGTGTGTGCGCACGCGCACAGGAACCAAGGCAGACGGGATGAACAGGCGATGATGAACGGGCAGTCGGCCTACCGGTACCGGGTGGGCATCTACGAGATTTGTTTCTGGGGGAGGCAGCTAAAAACAGAAAGTGCCCCAGCCAAGGATGGATGCCGTAGGTATTCGTATTGAGGCCATTCCACGCGGCCTTGGCCTTGGATCCTGCCAGTCTCGCTGCCTCTCCTGCTCTCGCCGCGGAGCCCAGGGCGGCCGGGACGCGGGACGGGATGTGGAAGGGATTGGCCGACGGGATGGGGATCCGTATTAATTAGGTACCTTATCTTGTTGTCTGCCAGTGCCTTCGGTTTCGCAACCCCGCCGCTGTAGACTGTGGACTGTGGATTAATTACCTAAGGTAAGGTGGCAACGCGACGCGACACCGACACCGATGAATCGCCAGAAGGCGGCGAAGCTGTCAGCGAGAGGCAAGCAGGGAGGATACCTGACTACCTTGGACGTCCTCCCTTCGTATCTCGATACGCGGCAACATATCCGTATCTCGATGCCGTCTGCTGGTATCCACAAAACGCACCCCTAGGACGGGGACGGGGACGGGGACGGGGACGCTCTTCGTCTCGGGACCGGGTATTGACACGATGGAGACACAGATCGTGAGGTGGAAAAGGGGTCCCCCAGGCCATCATGGCCGGTCAGCTGACTGACGGAACAGCTCCGAGGGACGGCGCGCTGCCCCCCTTTGTTAGGCCGATACGTACCCGCCGGTCCTTCCTCCGCCACGCACTCACCGGCCCGGGCGGCAAGGCCATCTGAGGTGGCTGTAACTTGTCGTAAGGTATCCCCGTTTAAGCTTAATTTACCTTAGCCAGGCCGTCGTCAACACCTGAGATGATCTGTCCAGTGGGCGGTCGCGACTGCCAGTCCCGTCTGAAACTCATCCAACTCCTCAGCATCGCGTGCCAGTGACATGCTGTCCTCAAAACCAACGCCAACAACACCACGCCGTCCTCTCTGTCGACGGCCAAGTCCATCGTGTAAGCGTGACCTCCCAAACACGATCCGTACCACCCTAACACCCTTCCCTCCTTCCCTTTCCCCATCCAGCCCGCCCCACCACAAGCCCCGGCCCACGCCCCTCCCCAGAGCGCCGAGCCTCTGCACGGGACGCCGGCAAGCGGGATTGCGTATGCTTTCCCAGCTTTGCAGATTCGCACCGCTCAACTCGCCTTGCCCAACTTTCTCGAACACATCGAGCCTTCTTGTTTTTTTGTAAAAAAAAAAAATTCTTCGATCCTTCTTCTCTTCCTTACCACGTATGTACCTTGATCCCTTTCCCTCTCCATCACACCTCCCGAGAACCCCTTCAGTCCGGCCCTTGACATTTGCCTCTTCCCCCCCCCGATCCGCTTCGGACTCTTCCATTCCCTCTCCGCCCATCTTCATCGTCCCTTTCTTCCTTCTCCCCCGTCTAGACGTGTTTGTGTGTGTTTGCGCTTGTGCGTGTGCGTGCGTGTGTGTGTCTCTCTCTCCAAAGTGTGTACGCGCGGCTTGCTGGGGCTCGCACCACTCCGCCCGCTCCGCCGTTGCGGCTTGCCGCTTTCGGGTGCTACCAACGGCTGCCCGTACAGCATTCGGCCATCTGCCAGCCAGGCAAGTGCCTAAGAGATCCGAGATGGATCGCCGAGCTGTCTCTGCCGCTGCTCATGTGTCGTGCAGACCGACGCGAGTTGCACCGGAGTGGGACTGATTTGCTTGGGATTCCTTCAGGTTCTGCGTTTGGAAATACCGGCCGCCGCTCTGTCCTGGTCGCCTCGGAGCCCTCGAATCCGCTGCAGACGGCACTTGTCTGGGGCTGTCACTTCTCATACCCTCTTGGCCTCGCCTCATCTTGTCCCCTTTCACACAAGGTAGACAGCCTCCCGCCGACCGTGGACTTGAACGCCTGCCATGACCGCCGACAACGACCTCGCCACCAACGGCTCCGAGTTCTGGCTGTACGGCTACGGGTACGTCGAAACCTGCATCACACGTCTCCCCTCGCCCTCCTCGCCCCTGCTCCGGCGGCCTCTTGGTCTCTGCCCGGCCCTCAGCTCTTCCCGCCCTCCCGCATATGTATCCCTGCCGCTGCCCAAGCCCTACGTACGCCGTCCCTAACGTCACAAACCCGCTTCTCCAGGAGTTTGATATGGAAGCCTCCGCCGCACTTCGGTTAGCCTCGTCCCCCATCCTTCCCTCTTGCCGCTACCCGAGCTTCCGGCTGATCTGTCTCGTCCACCCCACAGATAGGAGGATCCCTGGTTGGGTGACGGGATATGTCCGACGCTTCTGGCAAGTAAGTCTCTCTCCCTTTCCTCACTGCCCCCCCGGACGCGCCGTCTCACCCGGCCCCACGGCACACAAGACCATCTTGCGTCTCTAGTGCCCGCTGCCACAATGCTTATTTGCACCTCACATCCTGTCCCTCCCCTGTTCGCGCTCTGCCTCGCCCTTACTAACCTCCCTCGCAGGCAAGGTGTGTGAATGAGCTCTACCCAGGGGGGTCGGTCCCTCACCAGCCTCTGAGACAATCTGACTCTATCTCTCGCCAGCCAAGATCACAGAGGCACCCCCGAGGCCCCGGGCCGTGTCGCCACCCTCATTGAACGCTCCTACTGGGAGCGGCTGACCGACCACCACGACTCGGCCCCTGACCGAGTATGGGGCGTCGCCTATCGCATCAAGTCCGACAAGGTCGCCGAGGTCAAGGACTACCTCGACATTCGCGAGATCAACGGCTACACCATCCACTATGCCCCCTTCTACCCGGCTGATGGTTCCGAGCCCATCAGGACTCTCGTGTACATCGGTACGCCGGACAACGATCAGTTCGTCGGGCCCCAGGACCCCCAGGAACTCGCCGCCCACATCTACAAGAGCCGCGGTCCGAGTGGACTGAACATCGACTACCTCCTCGGCCTCGAGAAGGCCCTCGATGACCTGAGCCCGGAGAGCGGCGACGTCCACATTACCGATCTCTCCGACAGAGTCCGGGCCATCATGGACGCCGAGGAGAAGCCTTCCGTACCGGGTGCGGCCCAACCTGAAATCCCCGCCCCGCCACCGGCGTCCGCCGTCACCGGACACCTCACGCAAGAAACCAGTGTCAAGGAGCAGGAGGAAACCGAAAAGACTTGCTGAGGAGAATGTCTGCACACGCATATACACACACGCATACTTTTCTTTGACTACTTGCCCCAAGTCTCTCATTCCCAGCACAAACCCTCAGAGCCATGTCAATCTTGCATCCTCCTTGCTCTAAACAGATCATAGACCTTCATGCAGACCAGGTAGCGTTAGACCACTCAATTCGTTCGTTTCCGACGACATCGAGACCTCCGCGCGCGTATGCCTCAAGCCGTCCCGCCCAAAAACCGCCAAAGCCATCCAGAAGGACTGCACGGACCTAATGGAGGGATAAGGAGAACATCACCACGTGCGAAAGGATCCGGGACCGGGCCCCCCCTCCCCGTCGGGCAGAGGCAAAGTAAGGGAAAGAAAGAAGACGAAAACCATTCCATTTGAGAGAGAAGACTAGGCCGTTACCAACCCTTGACCGCGGGTTGGGGTTTTGTTTTCCAGAGATCCATTGCAACAGAAGAACCGGGTATTGTGTTGCAGCGAAGAATATCATCACCAATGCTCGATCGAACCAACGGGCGCGCACACGAACGTCTGTCAGACTCGGAGGAGGTTATCGTCGGCAACAACTCCTGGCCGCGTGCTCCCGAACTGCGAAAAGTCGACAACCAGCGGGCAACGAATCTCCGAAATCTAGCGTGCATCAGTAGCCTCGGCCGCCCTGGGGCTGCTGAGACGGGTCCGCCGGGTACCCGTAACCCGGGGCAGCGTAGCCGCCGTCTGAGAATGACTGTCAGCAAGGAGCTCTCGGGTTGCCGAGATCTAGAGGCATCAATCAACTCACCCTGGGGAGGAGGGGCAGCGCCGTAGGGCTGCTGGGGGTAACCGCGACCGTATGCCGGCTGCTGGTACATGTTGGGAACGCCAACGGGGTATCCGCCGGGTGCGCCGCCGTAGGGCATGGGAGGCGCTCCGTAGCCGCCACGTCCACCACCGAAGCCGCCGCGACCGAAGCCACCTCCACGGGGACCGTTGTCGGAAGCCTTGTCAACGCGGATAGTGCGTCCGTCAAACCTAAAAAGTGTATCCGTGTCAGATACGCGGAGAATTCCCAGGAATCATTGCGCCGGGACAAGCAAGCAATGGAAAAACAAATTCGCAAAGGCAGCGTACTCGACGTTGTTCATGGCGGCAATGGCCTTCTGGGCATCTCCCTCCTGGGTGTATCGCACGAAGCCGAATCCACGGCTGCGGCCAGTGTCGCGGTCCTTGACAACCACCTTCAAGAATGGCAAAAACACGTGTCAGATCTCTCTATCTCTCTCTCTCTTCTCACACACACTTTCTCGTTCTCTCTCCAT
This sequence comes from Colletotrichum tropicicola, assembly GCA_025962755.1. Taxonomy (NCBI): domain Eukaryota; kingdom Fungi; phylum Ascomycota; class Sordariomycetes; order Glomerellales; family Glomerellaceae; genus Colletotrichum; species Colletotrichum tropicicola. Next base: position 19,694 of record JAOWMA010000337.1, read on the forward strand.
CATCTCCTGCTGGACGGACTTCGCGGGACAAAGCGTCTTTCTACGTCCTCGGCGACGTCGCTTCAAGAAAGTTTCTTCGCAAGGGACAGGACTGTCAGAACTTACAGCTTCTTCGACGGCACCAAACTCCTCGAACTTCTGTCTGAGGGTGCCTTCCTCAGTGTGCCATGCAAGGCCGCTGCAAGGTTATCGAGTCAGCAAACTGTCATTGCGAAGGGCACATTGGCGCCGGTGCGGAGAGAGCCTACCCAATGAAGAGCTTGGACATTTTGATGGTTTTCGTTGTCTTCGCGCAAGCTTGAATATCTGTCGGTGGTAGGTTAGAGTGTGTTCGACGGAAAAGCCCAAGGGAGGCGCGATGCATAAATGCAAGTGGTTATAATGGCGCCAAGCGGGGTCTGGCTAGAGGAGGAAGGCAGTGGAAGCAAGCGCTCTTCCTGGCACTTCCCGAGCAAGAGTCAAGTCGACTCCAGAAAGCAGGCTGTGTCCAGCAGCGTAGCAAGAAGCAGTGGCAGTGTAGGACGCCGGGCTTGTCACTTGCACAATGGCGCGGGTGGATTGGGTGGAAACCAGGGGCGACAAAGCAGACGTACAAGTCAGGGCCAAGACGGGCGATGTTGCAGGAGGGAGAAGGAGAAGCAGGAGATGCAGGCTGTGCCAAACAAAGGAGTACTTGCAGGTGCGGGTGATCCGGTGTCGCCACTTGATGGACGATGATGTGAGTGTGCACGGTAGTGAGTGTTGTGTAGAGGTACGGAGGTTGGAATAAGGTGGGCTGTCGTTGGCGGGAGGAGAGATTGACAGACGTCAGGCTTGGATGCTGGGCTTGATGGATTCTCGAAAAAAGGAAAGAGGGGTGGGAGAAGGAGAATGTGAAAGGCCACCTTTGAGGAGGAGGAGAAAGGAAATGTTGCTAGCGGCAATTTTTTTTTTTTGAATGGTCGGGAGGGAAAGGGCGTTGAGGCAGTGCAAAAAAATAGGCCGCAAGGTAAGGTTTGGTGTATGAGTGGGAGTGGGAGTGGGAGTGGGAGGAGTGACTGGCTGGGCTGGTAGGGAAGGCGGGGTGGATTGTGAGATGCGAGGTAGGAGCGGAACGGGAGCTGCTGCTGCTTGTTGCCCGCCGCTCTTGCCTGCCTTCAGCCGCCGCCGCCGCTGCTGTTGCCGCTGTCATGCAAAACATGAAGACGGCATGAGCTCGTGGCGGCGGGGCGAAGCGGAAGGGGACGGAATTGATTGAGGACGGCAAGAGGATGTCAAATTATCGTACCTCACTGACGGGCAAGCAAATCGTATACCAGTGTTGGCTGACAACGGTCTGCGGCCTGGCGGCGAATTGAAGGTGTCGACTTTAGTCAAGCAAAAGCAAGGCCAAGCAAGGTGAGGTAGGTAGGTACGAACACGAAAAGCAAAGGGGGAAGGGGGGGGGAAGCGATAGGTACACCGAGCAAATGTAAGGTAAGGTATGGCGGGCGACAAGGTGAGGAAGGCGGCGTGAAGGAAACTCTGGGCGGACCCTGGATGTACCAACCTTTGGTTGTGTTCTTTGTCGTTGGCGAATATTCCTCCGGCAGATTTGCTTTGTTGCTGGATGGGAAAATCCGAAGAAGGAGGAAAGCCTGGGAAAAAAGTACGATGCTAGAAAAGCCGATTTGCTTCTGACAGGGGACAGAGAGACAAGCAGGGCAGGCAAGTACCGATCGCGGACAATAAATACTGAAAGGGCAGGCAGAGAGGGCTGGAAAGGATGGTCGTTCAACAAGGACAGGCGCAGGTCAGACGGAATTGAATAATCGCGCGTTCATGGTTTGCTGCTCTTTCCTTTTTTCTCCCACACTTTCAGTTTTCTCTGCCAACCCGTCCCTGTCCCTCATCTTATACGTGATATGGACATAGGGTCCGCTGCTGCTGCTGCTGCTGCTGCTGCTCCATCCGAGCAAAGACGCGGCGGTGGCGGCGAAAAAAGAACACGCGAGAGGAACAGGAACAGGGCGAGCAACTTCCTGCAGCGGCAGTCTGATACCTGCCTGAGCTGCAATACCGGATGAAAAAGGGAAGGGGACGAGAAAAACAAAACGACTTGTTGCGGTAAGGCATGCAAAGTACCCATCTTACCTGCCTTCACCTGCATAGTACACGGGGCTGCTTGTCGCTTCCGCATCTGATGCTGTCTGCCAAGGCGAGGTACCTGACCTCAACTCGCCGCCGCCGCAACTGCTGGTGCTGGTGCTGGTGCTGGTGCTGGTCAGGCACCCGAGGCCAGGGCCAAGGCATCTGGGAGATCTGCCCGGGAGGAGGGACCCATGAAAATCAATCCATCCGCGGGCGGGCATGGGCTGCGGACATCCAGCGTCATTGGGGGCCCGGAGGGTAAAGAGGGGACTGTGGCCGCCCACATCCCAAATTCGGCTTTTCTGCGCAAGGGGAACTGGGAGAAGGGAATGGCCCGGCGCCCATCAATGTTTCGACCAAAGCATGAGTGTGGCAGCAGGGTTGGCTTCCCCTCCCAAACAAGCATCAGACAGACGAAAAGGCTCAGATGTACCCATGATACGTGCATCTGGATTGGCCTACCCGCTCTCTCCCCGTCCGTCCTCTACCGCCGTGCAGCACCACAGACATGGAAGGCAAGACATCCATTGGAAAGGCGCACCACAACTCCAGTCTGTCCGATTCAGTACCCCGCACGCCGTCGTATGGGTGCCTGATGGGAGCTGTATGCGGCTTCGTTGCTGCTGTCGTCTGCTTGCCGTTGTTGCTGTCGCGGCCGTCGTCGCGGCCGTCGTCGTGTACGCGGTGGCAGGTGAAGTCAGGCAACGCACGACGCGACGCACGCACTTACGCACCCTGACTCTAGGCAACTACACCTATGAGATGTTCTCCCACGCAACTCGGGTCCGGTTGCAACGGGGTCAGCAGTATCCGCATCACCATCGGCCGCAGGATTGGGAAAGGCGCGAGACAAGACTCAGTTGAGTACGGCGTACCTCCTCCATACTCACGCATACCCTACAGTTGGGCAGCCCCGCTGCTGCTCGTCATTCCATACGAATCGAAATGCCCAACCTGCTCACACTCGCAGTCTGACTGACTAACCAGGGGCATGCAAGTGTGGTGGGATAAGACGCAGAGACCAGGACCACGGAAAGCTTCTTGTAAACCATGAACCCGGCGGTTGCAGGGTTGATGGCAGGCGGAACGGCTCAAGTGGCGGCGGCTGGTAGAGGCGAAAGAGAGAAAAAATTGCGCGGTGAAGTAGTTGCAAGCTGTATCCAGTGTAGTTGCAGTCAGGGTAAGACTTGCACCCGCGCAGGGACTGGCTTTCAGGCTTGGGCAGCCAGAGAACCAGCGTGTGGTGTGAGTGGGAGCGACAAAGAGCGAGGGGAGAGAGTAAGAAAGAAAGAAAGAAAAAAAAAAACCAAAGAGGGTGGGATCCTCACACCAGAAACAGATTGGCAGCATCAGTGTATCCGCTGTGGCTTCAGGAAACACTGCGCGGGACAACAGGCTTGGCCTGGTCACTCGCGGACGGACTGGATCAAGAGTGACATTCCCATTCGACCCCACACTTTGCACAGCCTCCTTCCACCATGCCCTGTTTGAAGCAAGATGAACATCTGGGAGCTGCAACATGATTCTCCAACGTCCACCTTCTCCTGAAAGTGGAGTTCCCTAACGTACCTTTAGTGTACCGCGTAGCTGCAGAGCCTGCAGAACCGGTTCTCGACTCGGCTTGCCTTCCAGATGGCCTGTGGATGGACAGTAAGAGAGAGTGCCTGTCGGACTGGCATGACATGCGAAGTGCATCGTTGGATGAGACTGGCCAGCCAGCCATGCGTACAATTGCGACATTGCAACAGCTCCCTTCTGCTCTGTCGCTGTTCCGCCGTGGTCCCGGCATGTGGTCCGTCACTTGGCTTCGTCCAATTCGCTCCAGGGATCAGTCTCTCTCGTTCGTGACATGTCTCTTGTTGACCTCGGCTTGGCTATCCGCTACCCTGGACGATCCTCTCTCATGCGAGAGGCAGAGATGCGACCACGGGGAAGAGCTTCTTGGGACGAGGCCCCTTTGCCGGCATAGACTACTCATGCGAGACGACATCCGACTAAGGTAGGGAGACTTCCTGGGCCAAGCAGACGCAGCAAGCACGGAGGAGGTCGGTCAGCAGCGCCTTTTGGCGCGCAAAACGCTCAATGCCGCCCACACGAAGCTCCACCCAGGCTTTGCACTGACCAGCAGGAGGTCCAGCACCCGGACCAGGGCTCTGCGATGTGGGTGAAGTCGAGTGGGAGGTGGTGGGTGTGGTGTGTGTCCTCCATGCTGGTGGAGAGGGTCTGGTCGATCCGGTGGAGACGTTGGCGGGCACAACCCCTCTGTCGTATCGTCAATTTGGTTTGGCGATAACTGCCCCTCCCCCAAGCTGTGCACGGCGCACACACCACACACGATGGGACCCCTCAGCAAATCCGGTGCGTCTGGTACCTCATCCCCCCGACGAATGCCCGCCGCTTTGTGCGACCCGACGTCGACCAGCGACCAGCCAGCCAATCCTGGCGGACCACCCCCCCGGACATGGGAGGGGGCCATCATTATCGTCCCCTGACGCCTCCGTTCGTCGTACGCTGCTTTTTGCCGCCGCCCTCGCGCTCCGATCGCTGGCCGCGACTGTAACCGGCGCCGGAAGCGAACGGAGCCCGCGTCGACTGGTCAAAATCGATGTCAACTTTGAAATGTGACGCAACCTTGTGGACGGCTGGGGCATCCGTTATTAGAGACTAAGGTACGGATAGTGGGACCTTTAACCTCCACACCCTGGGCAAGAGTGGTGTATAGCCGCCGTCATATCGTGGCATGGGCCAACAGCTATGGACCTGACCTCTATGGAGGGGCAGTTTTGGTCTCCGGAATGCCACCAGCAGGAAACCTAATGCAGATGGCCGCGATCCAGCCGGAAATACCAAGGTTTCGAGATGGCTCCATGTTCCCGCGTCGTCTTCACACTTGATCTCCTCCTCTTCGCCGCGTCTTGGCTGTCGCTCGCCCGTCATCTAGTCGCTGCATCTCGTGCGCCTGTATGCTGCAAGGCTGGCGACATGTAGGAACACGGAGTTGAATTGTGGTGATCCCGGGGACATTCGAAACTGCCAGGGACCGTCTATAATTAATCAGACTTGACCGGACGAAGATGAAACTTGCTGCGCCTTCCTCAGGGGCCCGCCTGCGTTATCCACCCAAGGTTTTGCCGCAAAAGCAAAGAGCTTGGGCAAACGACGTTGGGTTGTTGACACATGTCCAGATATCGCTGCGTACATAGTCACCTGCCTGCGGGAGCTTCTGCAGCCACGTGCGCTGTCACGGACGATGCGACCCTGCAAACTGTATGCCAGGTTGATCTCAAATGCCCATACCCTCCAGCCGCGCCAGATCTGCATCTCTGGACCTGTGAGATCGAAAACTTGTCGAGGTTGCCCGCTCGACGTCTCCCATCCGTCAAATGTCCGCCTCGCTGACTGCGTGGGCGTCGAACCGAAGACGTTACTGGACATTACTGTACTGTCTGTAATGTCGCCCGCATCTCACTCAAGTCATGTGACGGTGTTATGGCCCTTGTTGTAGTGCCATGTCGCAGTCGAAGGGCGTAAGACGAGGCCTTTGGCAGTCAGGAATTGAATGACAACCTCTGCGCGCACGGCTTGAAACAGTTCGCGACCACCATGGACAGGTCGTCTGCCGAGGCCTGTCTAGTCAGCTGTCAAGCGTCTGTCACAGCGGGACGAATCCGGGCGCGTCTTGTCCATACCACCTAGCCAAGCGGTGCTATCAATAGAACGCAGCCGCGTATTTGACACAGAACGTGTTCCGTCACCTCCAGGTCATGTCTTGGCAATCTGAGACAGCCGCAACTTGGAGTTTGTATCGACCACATATCAAGTGCGACTCCCAACGGATGCCATCATGATTCAAGGCTTTGGCGAGGAACTGGATTTGGTAGGTCTGCTGTGACGTCCGGGAGCAATCGTGTCACGGTGCCAAGTTCAGGGACATCGGAGGCCACACACTCGAGGTTGCGTCCCAGATACTCCAACATTCTAGACGAGTCGATCGCCTTGTTCCTGGCAGGATCAGCGACAAGTTGCAAGGCCAAGAATGCGCCCAACACCGTTGAAGGTGGTCGTTCATGTCTCTGATTGGCCTCTCGGGAGGCGGTCTTGGCGTTAATGGCCGTCGACAGCCATGATCCAATTCACAATTTCTGGACCAGAGAAAGTGCGTTCCCCCGCACCCGCAAGACGACCACGGAGTTGCCAGACCTCGTGACAAGTCAACTGACATTTCTGCCAAGCGATCGTTCCTGGAAAATGGGACGGGACAGATGGAGCAAACTCGGCACTCTGTGGTGACTTCCTGTCGTTAGATGACTTGATGTCTACCAAGTAGGAGATTTTCTTGATGACAGTGGAGGGTACCGACAATTTGGTTTCCCAAACCGCGCCAGCCTATTTCACCTCCTGGGGCTCTTGCCAGGTGCACCTGATGCACAGCAATTTTAGTGCCTTCCTCAGCTGTGCATCCCGTCCCTCCCTGTCCGTCAAAGATACCTAAGGACCGGAGGTAAAATGGGCATTAGCTCTCCAGCTCCACCTACCGCTACCCCAAACACGTCAGTCAGTGCAGGCATGAGAAATGACATGCTACTTTCCCCGTGCCAAAAGGGAACTTCATCATGTGTACGAGAGATTTGGAAGGGCTGACTGCCACCACGCCTCGCCTAGAGGAAGGCTTCTCCCCAGGGAAAGGTCGCCTCTGAGATGCCGGCCGAGGCACTCGCAGCGTCGAAGCGTCACAGGATGGCTCCCGTCGTGAGTGCACAAAAACCAGCCCAGGCAATTGGGCGGCCCAGATCGCGAGCAGCCCGACCCAACCTGCTTCTCGCCGCATCATTGAAGTATACACCCCTCAGGTGTCGCATCTATGAGCAGAAGCGCAGAACGCAATGAATAATCAATCTGCGAAACGTAGCCGCAGCCCCGGCAGGCCTCACAGAGGTGGCCGACACCGCCATCACAGCCAAACCGACCGCGACTATCCGGTTCCAGAATATTCAGTTCTTCGGGATGCAGACTATGACATCCATGATGCCCCGACGGACCCTGATATCCGCAGTACCGGGCTTGTCGAGAAGTGGCTAGCTAATGTAAGCCGCAAAGGTGCGGTTTCGCATGATATTGGGATCGGACAGTCCCAGGTATCTCACGGTCCAGAATGGCGACCACTCGGTCTTGATCTCCAAGAAGAGCCACGGCAAGGTCTTAAACGTTCGCGGTCACACGGTAGTTCTCTCATTGAGGCTACGATGATGAAATCTTCCCGGCCGCCTAGATGTCACGAAGCAGAACCATATCGGCAAGGGTATGTGAAGCACCGAGATCCAGGACTCATTCCGTCGGCCCTTACTACTTCGCCCAAATTCGAGAAACGACCGAGACACAAGACACGAGAAGACCGGTATGAGTCGAAGAAGCAGCCCAAGCAAAGGGAACGAAAGGCTCGCAAGGAACCGTCTGATCAGCGAAGCCAACTCCAAAAGAAGAACCTGTCTTCGGGCAAGGAGGTCCTGAGCAGTTTTCAGTCTGGGGCAATCCTTCAGGACAGACTCACAGTGAGATCCCAGAGGCATTTGATGGCCGTAGCTAATGACAACTTCAAGCTCCAGCCTTCCCTGACGCCTGGCCTTTTTCAGAACGGCCGCGTATCGTCACCAAAACCCGGTGCGCTATGTCAAGATTCATCGCCCTGTTTGGAATCATGTCTAATGATTCGCAGTTGAACAGCTTTCCTACCAAGTTGTGGCTGCACCCGAACAACCGCCATCCCGTCTGTCGTCCCGACCACAATGTAACCGATCTCAGGTTAAGGACAGGCAACGGAGGACAAAAGAAGCAGACGAGATGCTGGCTTTCTTTGGCCGTACCGACACATCAACGAATGAGGCCACACAAGTACCTCAGAGAAACTTTCACAACAAGCGTGCAGACAGGCGGCCCACCGCTCCCTCGGGCCCTGCTATGTTCGACAGGTGGCACAAGATAGAACAGGTTTCTACAGACAACATCGAGAGTAACGATGAAGAGCGGAGAAGGCAAAAGCAACAGCTGCATAAACAAATTGGTACAGGTTCGGCCCCTCAGCGTCGACCCAGCAGCAGGGCAACGAGCTACATAACATGGTCTACGAGCAACTACCAGCCATCCATACGGCACCATAACGACCACAGGCATCTCAGCAACACTCCAGAGTCAATAAGAGAAGCGCTCCAGCAGACAGGTGTTTTCGATGGGACCAGCGTACTAGACAAGGACCGGCACTCACGACCAGAGACACCCCATTCCAATGAGTTTCGTGGCCTACTGCGAAATGAGTCGGGCCGCGCAGCATCTGTTGAAAATAATTCGGGCTCCAAGTCAGATCGTTGTACCGCGCGAAAGGCAGTGATCGTTCGGTATCAAGATAAAGGGATAATGACCATCGACGACCTCCCTGCGCTTCATCATTCCCTGCCAAAGACTGAGAATACACGGGATCTCTCAGAAAACTGCGAGGTATCCAAATATGACGGAGACTGTGTCTCAGCAATGAGCACGGCGCACGACCCTTTGTCGAAATTAGCTGTGAAGTGTCACAGGAGCGAGAATCGAATGCTGGCAGGCGACACCGCATCTCCGGGCCGTCCAGAAGAACCATTGGCGAATCGATCACAGCTTGCAGTACAAGCTTATATGGGCTCTCGCTCGAAAGAAATCTCTACTCAAACGTCCCCCAAAATTGACTTGGACGCTCAATATCAAGCCTCCCGAGCTAAAAATGGGGTGCCAATCTGCCGCGAGAATATAGATGGCGCAGTCGCAATTGGTGCCAAAGCAAATGAGCCTTTCAGTGGACTCCCTTCCATTAGGCGAGATCCAAGAAAGGGGGACCCCGGGTTCCAAGGCGGGCGACTGAGCACGGTGGCATCGACTACAAGCGCAGCCTTCGGCTTATACGACAGAACAGAGAGGACAAGCTCTCCCTTCGGCGATCTACCTGCCACGATCACGGTTGCCGATCACCACCACGCCTTACCTTCCGAGCGCGTTGCTGTCCGTGGTTCGAACAATGGCGGCAACAAGCGAGAAGAAGACGCGTTCTCTGCTATTCCCCAGTTTCTTCCGCGAATACAGCACCCCAGAGAAGCCTACCAGAATCATTCTGCTCGTAACCACAGCCTCCCACAACATAAACCGACATCTCAGTTCCAGCCTCCCGAAAGCCTAGTTGACTTCATCGCGCGCATCGAGAAAGACGTACTGGGTGAGGAGTACGAAGGGCATCGGGGGGTGCCGGTCGACAACGCCGGTAGGCTGCAGAAAGATAAGCATCATGCTGAATCTCCGTACGAGAGACGTCATTGGGAGGAAGATCCAGATCTCCGAATTACGGCCGTCTACCAACAGCAGGATAGCAGAAGATATCAACGTGCGCAGCCTTTGATTACAAACATTTCCGGGCCAGGGCAGACATCAAACGTCAGCTTTCATACTGAACCAGAACAACGGGGAAACCACTACGCCGGCCAAGAATGGAGAAGTCAGCCAGTTGCTCAATTTGACAGCATAGAACGGGATGAAATACGGCGATTCTGGCGGCCAAATTTCTTTCACTACTGATACAGATTATCTTGATTATTCGGGTTCTTGGTCCTTCCACTTGGCGCGCAAACTGGCCAAGTCAATATCGCATTTCTCTGCTTTCGCAATGATGGCCTTGGCTTTTCCCGTTACCGGCGCATCGATCATCATGCCGTCCAGAGTCCAGGCCCCACGGCCCGCTGAGCTGGCCTTCTCATCCGCGATTGCAACGCGGACTGCCCACTCTATTTCCTTCTCACCAGGCGCAAACAGCTTTTGGACCAGCGCTACCTGGTTGGGGTGTATGCATTGCTTTCCGTTGAATCCCATGGACTTTCCGCCAAGAGACTCCTCCTCTAGCCTCTTAAAGCCTTCATCCCCCTTATACGAGGTGCAGACGAGATCGATGGCGCTGGGCAAACCGGTAGCCTTTGCAGCCGTGACGATGGCCGACCGCGCGTACAGAAATTCGGTAAGCGACGGAGTTCTGGTCAGAGACAAATCCAGAGCAAAGTCCTCTGCGGCGAAGATCAACCCGCTGAGGTACGGTGATGCCTTGCAGATTTCCGACAGGTTCATAACAGCCCGCGCAGATTCTATTAGAGCAATGATCTTGATTGGATTCTCCGCGTTGGCCATGTGTCGTCCGGGAGCAACGTGCCGCAAAACATCGGTTACGTACGTTAAGTCGGCAGCGGAGTTGACTTTGGGTACAACGACAGCGTCCACATTGGGCAGAGGCCCAAGGGTTGTGAGATCATCCAGGGCAAATTTGGTTTCGACAGCGTTGATTCGAACAGCCAGCTCGGAAATGGAAGGTGGTCGCGAGCTTTGGTTTGACAGAAATGAGCGAAGTTGACCGCGCGCCTGAGATTTCAAGGATGGCGTCACCGAGTCCTCTAAATCATACGTCACATTGTCGGACTTGAGACCCAATGACTTGGTGAGCATCTTCTCCGAGGAGGAGGGCACTGGCTGAACGTTAGTCAGTGGGGTTTACGCGTTATGAGGACCGCATTCACCGTAGAGAAGCGCTCGGCGGATAATTGCCGAGGACCTGGCTGCCATGATGTATCGCTTGCTCTTCTGAAAGATCGACTGGTGCTGGTGCTTATCAGTTGTAGGTATCTTAAGCACCTTGGAATGAATGAAAAATTCAGTTTGAAGAAACTAGGTTGATTGAAGCTGTTATCCAGCTCGTTAGATGGAACGAGAGCGTACGAAAGCTACCCCTCTAGAGCCGGCAATTGTCACTATAAGAAACAACGCTCGGTAACTTGAGCTCGAGGTTAGGCCAAGTCGGCTATCTGGGGTATTTGGGTCTTTCTGATGATGTAATACCTCAAGACCCCGGTGCGTTTTCTGCGCTAAGATGGGAGCAAGGGAGTCCGTGCGCTTCAACGGCACCCCCTGGCGGAATAATTCAGCCTCCTCGTGCCGAACAGCTTACCGTAGCTTCAACGCTGAACCACGTCTGTGGCTCGCGCATTACGCCAGCTGTACCGTGTTAGTTTCTGGAGCAGGCATCCCTCTCGTCCCTCCCATTTGAAGACAAGAAACGCACCACCTCACGAGGCCACGACATGCGCACGACGATAACGAAGCCAACTTACTGATTCGACATTGATATTCCGTTCCGACAAAAAGATTGACCGATAGTCACTCCGAAGCCAAAGCCAGCACTGTCAGCCCGCAATGGAGCAGCAGCAACAGCAGCCGCAGCAAGATGCGCCGGGCTCCTTGAGCTGGCGATTGAGCTCGCACCCCATTACCCTCTTGACCTTTCTTGCTTTCCGGATATGTGAGTGGGCTTTGGCATTTGAACACCGGAAGAAAACTGCGGGCTGACACCAAGGGGAAATACAGCAAGCGTCCTCGTGTACTTCCTCGGCCTGTGGATCATCAAGAGCATGTACGTCGTCGCATAACTCCCTTCTTACCGACGAGTGTCCCGAAACGAACCGCGAACACACCATGGGCATCAAGGCTTCGGACCCATCCCGAACCTTCCAAATGAATCAAGCAGACTTGGGGCCGGCCGCGTCCCCTCTGGTTTCTCGCTCGTCCGAGCTGCACAAGACCTGGCCCGATCCGTTTGCTGACAGGACACCCCCACAGGATCATGATCTTCATCATCACCATCCTTCTCCTCGCCGCCGACTTCTACTACCTCAAGAACATCGCCGGCCGCCGGCTCGTGGGACTCCGCTGGTGGAACGAGGTGGACCCACAGACGGGCGACTCCCAGTGGGTTTTTGAGAGCAGCGAGCCAGGCACCAAGACGATCAACCCGACCGACAGCCGCTTCTTCTGGCTCGCGCTCTACGTCCAACCGCTTCTGTGGGTTCTGCTCGCCATCTTCGCGCTCGTGAGGTTGCAGTTTCTGTGGCTCCCGCTTGTTGGTGAGTTAGCCCAGGTTCCCCCATTACCCCTTGCGTCAGTGGTTTTAGACCATTGGGTTGTTGGGCAATGTTGTGGTTGCCCATCGACGGATAGACGGGGCGACAGTTGGCTAATTTGAATAAACCCAAAGTTATCGCGCTCGTCCTGACCGTCATGAACGCCATGGCCTTTTCCAGGTGCGACAAGTTCAGCCACGCCTCCAACATGGCCGGAACCGCCCTGTACTCTGGTGGCCTGGCGGGGAGCATCGCGAGCAATATGGTCGGCCGCTTCTTCAACCGTGGTTAAGTCTTGGTCCGCGTTGGTGATTGTGAGGACGGTGTGAGATTGTACCCATGCTAGAAGAGTGTTTCTGCCAGATCAGGATGTCGGCAGATCGGGGTGAGCAAGGGGAGATGAGTTCAGCCATCGTCCTGCGAGGCCGGATGAACGGCAGCCTTTCGATATGCTATACCCAACTGTATACTAGACATGTAAGCATGACCCGAGTTTTCAAATGGTTCAGAATTCCTTTTTGGCGGACGACATTTGCTTCAGCTGGGAGCAATCCTTCACGGTACCTGACAGATGTTCGGCTGAAGAATGACTGAAGCCACATGGGGTAAGTCATGAGGACTCAGTCTCTTCCGAAGACACGTACGAGGGCAAGGCTGGCAAACAGCTCGAGAATCGATTCCATTCATTCCCATTCTGCGAGAAGCGTTTTAATTTACCAAGCCTTCTCGCAACTCAACCCGACGTCCACGCCAGAGACCACGGGATCCGTCTCCTGCCCGCGACATGGGTATCGGCACCACTTTCAGCGAATTCTCGGTCCATCCACCCTTCCTCCTCTGAACCGAGGCAACTAAACGAGCGGAATAGACAACTGCTTCAAAAAGGCTAGCCCGCAAAACTCCCATCCAAAACAACAAACAAGGTACACACTACAATGATACTCGGTCAAATTATTCAACAAGAAGTCGCACATCTCTTGCGAAAGTGGCGTTCAAGATAAGACTACCGGCGCTGCCCCTGGCCAGCCTGCTCAATCGCCGCATCCAGCGCCCGCTCTTCCTCCTCCAGCCGCCGGATCTCGTCTTCAGTCATGCCGTCCTCGATGAGATGCGAGACGTTGGAGTTCACGTTGGGCGTGGACGACCTGGCGCCCGCCCGGGTGATGTCGTCCATGGACCTCGCAGCAATGGGGGTGTGCTCTTCCTCGCTGTACGGTGCGAATGATCGACGATCCGTGGGGCTTGTGGCGGAGGCGGGGAGCACCGCTTCATGGTCCGGTTGATTGATATGCGGCAGCGGTTGCTGATGTTGCCGCCCGTCGTCCGAGTAGGGCGAGTGGGGCGATTCGGTAACACGTGCGTGGGTCTCCTTGTCGGCGAGGTACTCGTGGGGGCCGTGTCCGGAACCGTATGTGCCGTTCGCGACGTGATCCGCGCGACGACGCCGGCGCAAGAAAAACCAGACCAGGAAGGCGATGAGGCCGAGGCCGAACACGACGCCAATGACGATGCCGGCAATGGCACCGGGCGGAAGACCTCCGCCGCCGCCGCCGCTGCCACCGTTGTCATCGCTGGCACTTGCACCGGGGGAGTTCGTCGGTTCGTTGCTAGGAGAAATTGACGTGGCCGCACTAGGGGTCGGAGACTGTGTCGGAGACGACGTTGTCAAGTCCGAGTTCTGCGACTCCTCGCCTTCATCAAAACCAAAGTTCTGGTCATTATTGATCATTTCGGCCCCCAGTCGCCTGACAACATCCCCGTACGGCACTCCCGCGGTGTCGGCATAGACGGTGAAGAGACCACTAAAGGTTGAGCCCGGCTTCCCTTCCTTCATCCACTCAATCTTCAGATACATGTCCTTGGTCATCCACTTCTGAAAGAATTGGTCGTCGCGGATCAAAAAAACTGGTAACTCAAGCGCTGTGTCATTGATGAAGACCACTACACAACTCAATATTAGCAACTGAAGCACAACGGGGACCAAGAGGCACGCCGAGCGAGCTAATGTTCTTTTGGTTCACGAAGAAAGGTACTCACTCCTTCCTTCTTGACGACGGATCGGGGCAGGGTGTTGGCGGTCAGCGGACAAAATCTCGTTGAACGTGTTGTTCTTGCTTAACCAAATGGCTCTGTTGATCTGGATGTCGCCTTTCGAGGACCAGCTGACGGTATGCTTGTGATCGGTAGCGTTGATAACTCGGTTACTTCCAGGAGCTGAGCCCAGAGTAGTGTTGGAGAAGTCGATCGTCGGACTTCCAGGACTTCGTGCTGCGCTCGGTATCATTTTCCAGATGGAGTGTTCGCTGTCGCCGAACGGGAGATTATCGCCTCCTCCTTCATTTTCGACCAAGGCCGGCGAAAATGACATGTTGAAAGTCTCCCCGTTCTCCGGTGGTTGACCCGCCAAGTCTTCGAATAAGGCCCCTCAGGTGTCAAGTGTCGTCGAGTCGATAGTCTGCCGTGGAGTCGAGTGTGGTTGAAGCCGAATCTCGTGTAAGTCGCCAGCCCCACGCGTCCGCCCGAAATGCCAATCCACTTCACAAGCCTCGAAATCTTCCTGTCGAAAACCAAAATTCGTTCGTCGTGTGGAAGGGCACAAAAAAAAAAACGAAATCGTGAGAAGTGAAAAAGGTCGGGAGTGAGAAAGTTGGGAGGAACAGCGGAGGGAAGCAGGCTACGGGGGTGGAGGAAATGACTAGGTAAGGTTGAAATCAAACGGCTCACCCCAGGCTGGCGTGTGTAAGACGGCAGTAGGAGGAAATGGGAGAGAGAGCGTAAGAGGAGATGGACAGGGATGGGGGGCACAGGGTAAGGTAGGCCAGGAAGAGGTAGACCGGGGTTGGGCAGGCTGTACGTTGGGACGGTCGAGGATGACACGGAGAGCGAGAGGACTCGACCCGGGGTCTTCGGTTTTGTTGGTTAGGTCGCAAAATGGGGGTTTGCTGACGGTCGTGCTTGTCCTGTGAGTCGTTCAGCTGGAGACGCCCGGTTGGACGGTGGCCGGTCTCTGTCTCTCTGCTCTTGGACACACACACGCTCGCGAATGGATCTGCGCTACGCCAGCTGCAGCAAGCCACGCGCCAAGGCCGCGCCGCGCAAAGAAATGTGGGAGCAGGATCCGCGGGTTCGACCAGGCTGGTCCGGCAAGAGCAGGCTGTCTCTCTATTTCTCTCTTTATTTTCACTTTTGTGTGTCCCGCCTGTCCCTCGAGCGAGGCGCTGTCGATTCCCTCGACGCAGCCCTAGCCTTCGCCGGCTTTGTTGGATTGCCCGGCTGGGGGCCTGACGTTTCTGGGGTTTCCTTCGAGATGGTTGCCAAAACCACCTATACCAGGAACATGGGGCCGGAGAACAGAGACGGGCCCCCTTTCGGTGAGCAGCGCGAGGCAAGGCGGAACCGGACCTGGAGTGACGATGTTAGGATGAGCAAGCTGCTGTCGCCCTTTGGACACGGATACGGGCTACGGACAGCCAGGGCGCGATTGCCACTTTTGAATGGCAGAGCAAGGCTTTGGCCGAACAGTGCCCTTATCATCAGCAACAAGGCCCCGTGAAAACAAAAAAAAAGTAAATAAATTTAAACGTGCCTACCGTGTCCATTGCTCCCCCACCATGCGTCAGGCATTGCAGCAGTCCAGGGTTGCGAATCCCAAGGACCCTCACCAACGTCCCTTTCATCATCGTCACCTGTCGGCCCCCTCCCTCCCTTTCCTCATCCCTTCGAAAGGCCAGCCTGCCGCTCATGTTTTACATTCAGAATCGACTTGTGACGCCAGGATTGGTAGACATGTTTCGTTACACCACAGCAGCGACAGATGGGCAGCCTGCTTCGCCACGACCACGTCCTGTCATCATCCGTCCATGGCAACGCAACCAGCATAAAGACGCGGACATTCGTCCCCTGTGTACAGCCTGCCCTGCCTTTTAGGAAACCACCCGAAGACGCGAAGAAGGGACGCAAGAGAGCCACCCACACCCACACGCTGACACCGGAAGGAATGGGAAACATCAAGCCCATCCGTCCAATCTGTTCAAGAGCCCAAAAAGTTCGTTCGAGTGGCCAAGCAAGCGTGTAAGGCTGGACAAAAGTGGATCCCGTCTCCGTTAGCGCGATGCGAAATGCACCCAGCCCCACCGCCGTCAGCAACGGAGCCGGCCAATGGAACGCGGCGCAGGCTGCTGCTATTAATTGAAACTGCCCGACAAAGCACCCCTTCGCCTCTCCCCTGCAGAGACATGGAAGACTTTCTCGACTTCCCACCAGGGCTGGACATCCATCTACTGGTGCGCAGAGGCCGAGGGCCGGTCACTGAGACTGAGGTGAGAGAGTGTACCTCACCCCTACCGCGACCACCGCCAACGGTCTAGCGGCACGGCACTAGTGCCGCTGCGGCTGATGATGGGGGCCGCGTTAGCGACGGGGCAATGCCCAGTCCAACAGGTGCAGCAGCTCTCACTCTCCCTGGGACCCTGGCGGTTTGCTGGTTTGTTTGCTCAGCCCGGTCCCGAGAGCGAATGGAATCTCCGGCTCTCTGACTGGCCCCGAACGACAGACGGACGGCTATCTCCAGGTATCCATGTACCCAAGGTACCTCACCTCTGAAGTTTCCCCAAACATCTGATTCCCGCATACCTACTTCTCGCACGTTCGTCTGTCCTCCGGAGCCCCGGAAGTAGAGACGAGAGAGAGGCGGACAGCCGCCGTCACCGAAACTCTGTTGCAGTGAGGTCGGGATGAACTCCTTACTTTTGGGGTCGAAAGCCCAGCCGTCCGAGAAGCGAAGCACTCAAGCTGCTTCGGACAAGAGCGAGATTTGCAACGATTCTATCCGTAGCGGAGCCTCAATCGAACGTACCATCGCCGCACGTCGCATCCCTTCCCTCTGCTGCCTGCCGATCAGCCCCCCTCCAACACCCAGACCCCGGTCTTGACCAGCCGGCTCTCGTCCTCTGCCTGATGCAATGCGACCCAACCATGTCATCCCAAAACGGAGCGCCCCCAACACCAAACGGCAACCACCCCCCACTGACCCGAGCGACACGCCTCGTTCGTCGAGTCGTCCTCCGGCGCGCGTCTAAGGGAATGTCGGTCTGCTGCTGAGTGGCCCGAGCCATGGGCATTGGGGCACGGCAATATGTGTGTATGTGTGGACATATTCCGGAGCAAACCTCCAGGCGCAGGATTCCCGTCCATTCCCTCTCCCCTCGAAGCCTTTTGGCTCCAACAAAGCCTTTCCCCCCCGGATCGCAAAGTGACCAACTGCAGAACCTCTTTACCCCTGCAGCCTGCATGTGGGAACAAATGACCCAAGTCTCCTTCCTTGGGGGATGAAAACATGACAATGCAAAATGCGACTTGCAGATGGACCAACACAACAAAGTTCTCTTGCCCCCCGCACCTTGACAGCTTCATCCCCATTCTTAGAGACAACAATAAGTCAGAAGCTTCGCCGTCAAGGGCTCAGAGGTATTGTTAGTCTTTGACAACAAGCTATTTGAACTTCTCCTGCCCCTGCAGCCCTGTCCATGGTGGCTGATTTACTTGGGAAAACATTGATCCCCGTCTGTTGCTATTACTTTGCGTCATTGCAGACGAATTATGTACGCGAATGCTCTACACTTTGTAGTTTAAACCAACGCTGGACCCAAGAAAAAAACACATCCCAGTCGTACAGTAGCAACAACGCCCGCGGGACTGATAGCTGCATTAGCTGCATTATCGTTGTGTGTTGTCCATCTACCAATGTTGTACGCCTTGTCGAGGGGCGCTCCTACGCTGTGTGGCACTTGGAGGACCTGCGCTGGCCACCTCGTTATGCAAAAGTCATTGAGATCTCCTTCTCCTTGCCAAAGTCATCATCGTCAGCGTCGGCCCACGGATCCGCAAGCGAAATGTTGGGCACTGTCTGAGCCGATTTCATCTCCGGCCGCGTTGGCACCGAGTCCAGCCCATCTTTGGGGGGAGGTCGCGGAGCCGGCGCCGGGTCGTGGAACGAAGTGTCAAACGTCATCTGGATGTCATCGTGCGGTGAGGGCGCCGCGTGGTAAGGAGACGCTGCTCTTTGCGTTGCTGGGAAGGTCTGGCTCGAGTGAAAGGTCGGCGTCCGCTCGGGTGTGTAGCCATACGAGCCCGACGTCTCGTACGACGCTCGACCTGGTACTGCGTACGCGCTCTTCGTCTCCCGCAGGCTGTCCCTTGGGTTGAGGGATGAGCTCGATGAGTTCAAATCCAGCTTCATTGGAGGCAAAGTGGACTGTAGTTCTCTCACTTGAAACTCGGCCGGTTCCTCCTCTTGCTTGTTCTTTTCCTTGGCCACCTCCGCTCGGATGGCCTCCACATCAAACAGCACACCATAGTTGTTGCCCTCTTTATCCTCTATGTTCGAGGCCGGCTTGCCCTCCTTGGCCTGCTCCTCGTAAATTTCCCACTTCTCCTTGTCGGCTTTCTTGCCCCGCCCGAAGATGGAAAATCTGCTCTTCTTCTTCTGGCCTTCCTTCTCGAGCTCTTTGCGGGCTTCTTCGATCTCGTTGATGAGCTCACGCTGGCGTTCTTGGTGGTTGTCGGGGTCGGGGTCTTCGATTTCGGAGAACTCGTCGCTCTCCACCAGCCAGCCGCACTCACGCAAGAGACGGGGCATAGCCTTTCGGTATTCCATATGCCCCTTGACAATCTCAGTTACGTCAAAGTTTTCGATCCAGGGAAGATCCTGAATGGGCGCCAAGCCAGCCACTCTTCGGGGACCACCACTGGTCAGGCGGAAAAGATAGGCGAGAATCCAGTCGTTGGTGCTGTATCCATTGACGAATCTTCCAGGAACCACAGTTCGTGCCTGTAAGAACTCGTCCTTCTTGACGATGAGAGGCGACCCAAAAATGTAGACGTTCTGTACCAAACCGTATGCGCCTTTCCTGGCTAGCTCCAACAAGCATGAGAAAATCACTCGCGATCCGAGCGAGTATCCAACAAGTGTGATTGGACGGGTTCCCAAGTTTCTGTCGATCAAAGAGTCTGCCAGAATGAGACCGGCAGCCCAAGCTCTGTCTTGTGACACACTCCACGGGTTATCGATCAAATACGACAGCTTTGTCAAGACGACAGGCAATGACAGGGCGGCCATCAGACTCGTGAGAATGGTGCTTCCCAGGACTTGCTGAAGACCTTGGGTGAGAGCCTACATCCGTCTGTCAGCGTCTAAGCGGTACAAGGGATGATGTCCTCGCCTACCTCTGTAGCAAGAATATTGATAGTGTCACCCATACTCCTAAGCATTTCCGGTTCCCAAAAGACAGAGTAGATGTCGCCCATGATGGGGTCAACTGTACTGAACGGCAAACGGACGTCATCGACCTTGCCCGTCATCCACCCGGCCACCGTAACAATAAGATTGACTCGCTTGTTGTTGTGCAACGGCCGGTACTCGAAGGTTTTGACGGCCCCCGTTCGCCGGTTCGCGGCTCGACCACCAATTACACTACCCGAGGCCGCCGCGCTGGATGTGATGATAGCAGCTCCACCGACACCGCCAAGGAAGGTTCCTGTGCCCGTAACTCCGATCGTGGTGAAGCCGGCGGCCAGACCGGCGCCGATGACGGGCGCGAGCAGGCCGGCAGACAGGCCAATGACTAGCCCACCACCGACAGTGGCCAGACCCATCATCACGTAGCGTTTCCTGAGGGCCTGTTTCCTGCGCGTCTCCATATGCTCATCCTCGTTCCAGTTCTCCTTCTCGGCTGCCTGCTGCATTTCCAAGGCATCCGTCACTTTCTTTTCAAACTTTCGGACATCCAACCAGTCGATCTGTAGGCTTTTGCCGACTCGCTCCAGGAGGATTCTGGAGCGGCAGTCATACACCGAGTCGGCGATCAAAAGCAGGAACAAGTCGCATAACACTGTCCATCGCAAGTCGATGTCGATATTTTCTGAGGTGGATAGCTGCGCCGGCGTCTTGACAGGGGGAAGCTCCTCGCCATCATGGGTGTCATACGGCGGCGGCGGCTCGGCTGCCTTCTCCTCTTCCGAAATGGCCGGTGAAGGAGGTGGCAGAGTCCTTGGCGAAGAAAGCGACAGAGAGGCACGTGAGTCCTCTGTTTCCGCCATCGGATTCTTCACTCGGGCGTTGGCCATGAGTAGCGGGGTCAGGTCGGAGGGCATCACGCCGTGGTCGCTTAGCTGCTCGACCATGATCTGCTCAGCGGAGCTGATGTCCATGTGAGAGTAGAGGCGGATCATCATCTTCTGTCCCCACATTTTGGTTGCCTCAGCAGACATCGTGACCTCTTTTTTGGTCTTCCTAGTATGCTCGACGCTTTCTGCTTCCTTCACCATGTTGTGAATCTCGAGCCTCGTCAATCCGACATAGGCAATTCTCTGGCCCTCGGTGAGGAGATCCTTGGTCGCCTGCATCTGGGAAACGGCGTCTCGCGCCTCAACGTCGTCTTCGGTCATGCTTGTTCCCTTGACCTCCTTGAAAAGATATTGCGTGTTGTCGTCCATACTTGTTGCCGATTCGGCGTCGTCGTCCATGATGACTCGCGTGTATCCCTTTCCCGCTCCTCCGAGCCCTCCATAGCCGTATTTCTGGTCATCTTCCTCTTCGACAAATTCCTTGGCGACCAACTTGTTGTCTTCATCATAAATATCATATGGCGCGTACGCAGGCATCTCTTGCCAATCGCCGTCATCGTCATCCTTTTTCTCTTCCTTATTCGACGTCAGTTGCTGATGGGAGAATTCTGACATGACGACATTGCTGGCGGTGCTTGCGTCTCGAGTGTGGTGGCCCGCCGCCGGCGTTTTCTCTACGGCCTTGGTTTCGGGCTGGTCCGCCTTGTCGACGAGCTTCACGGGGGATTCGGGTCGCTCCTCCTTTGGCTTGGCCGCGGCAGAAGTCGTTTGCTCTGGCTCCTTCGCATCTTTGCTGGCTTCTTCACCATTGGGTATGTCCTTCTTATCTTTCGCTTCGTCCTTGCCTTCCACGGGAGTCGGCAGAGTTACGGGCTGCTCTCCAGCGGACTTGGTGGCAGGGTCCTCCTGTTTTGGCTCCTCCACGCCTTTCTCACCCACTACGCCATTCGTCGTTGGAGTCTTGTCCTTGACGTCGTCTTTGTCTACATCTGTGACGTTTTTGTCTTTGACTTCATCCTTGTCTAGGTTCGAAGTCACAGGAGTGGATGGAGTTTTGGAATTAGTGCCAGAGGCAGCGGCGGTGGGTGGCTGCTCGGATTGTGCGTCTTTGAAGTCGTCGTCACTGTCCGACTCTGCCCCCTTGCCGTTTGTCTTTTTGCCATCGGTTTCCGTCTCTTCGGTGTCCTCAACAACCTTCTTTTCGCCCTCTGAGGAATCGGGGCTGGTCTGCTTCGGTTCGGGTTGGGCATCGGTCGTCTGATCGGTTTCTCCCGGCGGCGGCGACACGTATCGTCTGATGGGGAGGCCGAAATCATCAACTTCGGGCTTGTCGGCTGCCATGGCTGCAGCGGAGGGTTGCTGTTGTGCGGTAGCATCTGCATCTGGTGCGGACGCAGGAGTGGGCGTGCCATTTAATTTCTGGTCTGCCCCCTTGTCGGCGGCATGGTCGGCGGTCGGAGTGATGATCGTCGATGAGGGGTTACTGGTGGTGGCAGACTCGTCTGAGCCCGCCATGATGAAAGGAAGTGCCGTCCTTTACACGAGCATGCGAGCCGTGTCGATGTGCCAGAAGACAGAGACAGGTCAAGGGGGGCGGCTCTTGTTTTTTTGTGTTTCGGACGTTGAGAAACGAATGGGTCAAGTCGGGGGGCGTTTGCCGGGCAAGGTTCCGGTCGTAGGATGACGGGCGCGACGACGACGCGCAATAGCCTGACTACTGCTTCGTAGCGGGTTCGCGATTACGATTAATTATCTTAGGTACCTGGGTAGGTGCTGCAGGACGCCTCGGGTCCTTGCGCGATGTGCAGGCCAACTTGCAGGCTTAGGTACCGGGCTTCGAACAATTGCAGACGCATTTGAGGGCTCGGGAGAGACGCCCAAAAAGTCCACGTGTGAATGTTTTGGGATCTGGATGGGTGGTTCCCTGAGGGGCGCGAAAGGGATGATGAAGACCGTTGGCGACCCGGTAGGTAAGGCACCTATTACCTAGGTAGGTAGGAAGAGAGAGGGATCAAGTTCCCCATCATGATCCGCTACAGTGGCATTCCAGTGGGGCCGGCGACACAGGAACTGGAGGTGAGAGTGGCTCCAATCAACGGCCTGCGCCGCCCTCTGTCACTGAGGGACTGTGCTCACGGCAGGTGCTGTCAGCCCGATGCAGCACACACCCGACTGCCAACGCACCACGACGGTGATCGTTTCAGTGGCCCAGAGCTCTGACCGCTGACCAGTCCTGCCGCCCCTCCAGGGGATTCGTTTCGCTGGGCCACTGACGACACCAACCGGCGGCCATCATGGGCAGTCCTGGCTCGCCGACCACCTTCACATTGGTTCTTGGGGTTGACTCTCCGATACCCGTTTAGGCGATGACTGTGCGGCCACCTCCGCTGGCGATGGAATGAGGATTTTGTTTCTGCTTCCGCCGGCGGCGCAGGAGACGGTCAAGACCCCAAATCTCTTCAACCGTCAGTCGCAGAACCAAGGGAGGCAGGCACGTGGCCACAGGCACCGTTTGAATGCTATGCTTTGACAACAGGAATCCCCCATTAATTGGTATCTCAGAACTTTTATTGTACCTACATTCCAAGCAGAGTCCCCAAACGCCCTTTGTAATGCTCCCAGATTGTCTACGGGCTTTCAGCCGTTTGCTCTGCTGATCCTTCCCCTTGAGATGCTTCCGCCTTCGCATCGCCGGTCGCCTCAGTGTGAGCCCTGTGCCTCCTCTTGCGCTTCTTCTTTGTGGGCGCATCTCCCTGGCCGTCCTCGCCCGTCGCAGGCTTCGTTTCGCCCTGGGCCTTCTGCCTGCCTTCTGTGGTCTTCTTCGCCTTCTTGACGGCCAAGGGGTTTGGCCCCTTGGGCCCCTTCTTCTTCGTCTTCTTCTTCTCCGGGCCTCCATCGCCCGACGCCGCATCGTTCGTCTCCTTCTCGTCCTCGTCCCCGTTGTCCTCGCGCTTCCTCTTCCTTTCGGGCTTCACCAGGCCGTCGCGGAACTTGCTCTTCTCCTCCTTGGCTCTGATCTCCAGAGACTCCGTCGCCATGGGCTCGAGGATCATGACCGACCGCTTGATGTAAATCTGGGGAACGCCGGGGATCTCGCGGAGCATCCGCCGGACGTCGGCAGACTGGCTGGCGACGCAGTAGCGGTGCTTGTTGACCAGGTTCCCCTTGGGGTCGACGACGGCCTTCATGCAATCCATCGTGCTCAGGGGCTCGGGGTACTCCTCCGGAAGGTGGCCGCAACGTCTTCGCTCGAGGGTCTTGGCAAAGTCGATGATTTTGTTCATCTCGGGTTCGTTCTTGCGGAGGTACAGCTTGCGGATCTCGCATTGCGTAATCACTGTGGCACTCTCGTCAGTGAGAAATAAACGCACCAACCCGGCAGAAGAGACATACTCGGCTTGACCTTGCCGTGCAATGTGCGTTCGAGTCCAGCAAGCAAGTCGTACTTGGCCTTTTGGCAGTCCACCACCATCTCAGCGTCGACGAGGCATTGGTACGGTTCGCGGAAGCCCCAGGTCAGCGAATACTGGTTCATCAGCTTGCGATACTGCTTGCTACGTTTTCCGCGCATCTCGAGTGTGGGCGGCTAGGTTGCGCCGTGCCGTAGTCTGTTGGATGCAGTTGCGTTGTGGCGGTCGCAGCAGCCTTGGTACGAGTCGCGAAATTTCTCTCTTGGAAAAAGTTGCGATAAGATAAGAGGTCGACCGATCTGCCTTACCCCACCACCGACAACCGGAGGCAGCGCAAAGTGCCGACGGACGGTCCAGGCCCAACGTTGCTAGAAACACTCACGTAGAGCAACTTTCTTTCAAGAGACTCTGAAATATTGGTTTTTTTTTTTTTTTTATCATGGCATTATGACATTGAACTAAAATCAGAAGCCCGCAAAACGCCCGATTTCCCTGCACACACGGCTGTCATTCAACCGAAGACAGGACGCACGCCAAATTAATGTAACCATGCCCTTGCGAAGCATTCCCATGCAGTTCTATTCCCAATGGTAGTCGTTTCGTAGGAGTTTCCTTTCTTTCATGCATCGTGTTTCCTAACCAGCGCGGCGACGACGCTGATGTCGTCAAGTTTGCCTATCTTGTCAGGTGGAGCTCAACGCCAACGTGTGCCACGGTCGCGACTTACCTCCCTCGCTGGCCAAGCCCTCCTCAATCGCGTGCTCCATGAAGGGACTTTCCGCAAAAGGATCTGTCGCAATCTTCTTTGCCGCGGCCACCAACTCTTCGGCAGCGAACTTCATGCCGCCATTGGCGCCGCCCTTCCGGTCGCCCTCAACCCGGTCTCCGCCTCCTTCTCCGTTCTCCCAGCGTTGGATGCTGTTCTGGATGCTGTCGACGATCTCGTGCTCCCAAAGGTTGTCAATGACACCGTCCGACATGGCAAGAACCACATCGCCGACCTGTATTTCTACCACATCCACCACTGCGTTCTTCTCCGGCGTGTCGGGGCTATTTGTTCCAAGCTGCCGCGGACAGTCGAACCAGTGCCATTGCTCCTTCGTTTTGTACACAACCTTTTCGTGCCGAGGCCGAAGGATCATGACTTGACAATCGCCCAGGTTGGTCACGTAGACTTGGGGCACTTGCTGGCTGTCGTGCCCGGTTTTGTAGTGTAGCTGCGCTCCGCTCGCCGTTGTTGTTCCTTGCCAGTCGTTCGGGTCCGATGTCGCTTTCAGAGTCTGCTCGTATGCCGCCTGGAGATATGCTACTGGGTCGGGCTTGTAGACTCCCCCATCTGAACGGTTCGCAGCGTCCTGCATGGCAGTCGCCCAGAAGTGAAGAATCAGGCGCGACCACAATCTACGCCTAGTCAGCTGTTGTATCGCCAAGGGAGAACCGCCTGCCTGCGTACCCAGCATGCCCCCTCGGGCGCGTAGACCAGGCGCCGACCCCATCATTCGCACATATGAAGTTGTCACTCGCAAAAACGGCATCGTCTCCATTCGTCTGTCCAAGGATGATTTGCCCGTTGACTCTGGCGCGGCGATCGCGGCTCCGGTGGTGTGTGCTGAGGGGATCGGAGAAGGAGCCGGACGGAGGAGAGAGGAAAGGCGGCGGGAAAGGTCGCGGAGGTCGTTTCGCAAAGAGCGAGACGCCCGTCTCGAAACGAAAGGGATGCGGCAGCGGTTTCTGGTGATCGGCATCGTCCGGACGCGGCGTCGTGGTGGACAAGGGCCGGAGGGTGGTCTCAACTCGGGACGGAGGCGGGCATGGTGTGGTGCGAGGCACCCTCGGCGGCCTCGCAGTGAAGGGATTCGTCGCCAACAAGGGCCCAGGTAGCCTCCTCATTCCAACTATGAGGCAAATCAGGCGCCTTTTGCGATGTTGGATCGCAACGAGACCGGATGGTTGGGCCTGGAGCCGTTATCTTTGGCGCTGGAAGGTGCTGGGCATGGCCGGGGGTCGTTGTGTTCCGTTGGTTGGGGGCTCTCCGAACCGGGGGTTAAATTAGGTGTACACGTGCAAGCGCGTTTGGTTAACGCACACACACCGAGCGCCGGGCTGCAGCGATGCAACTGGAGCTCCAGCGGTCCGGGTACGTACAAATTAGCTAATCAGAGCCCAGCTTTGGAGCGCTGTGCCCGGGGTTGGAGGCCAGCGGACGGCCGTGACGCTCTTGCGCATTCCGATGTAATATGCACCGTTGCGTACCTACCTACTCGAGGTAAGGTAGGTACCTATGGGAATGGAACCTAAGGCACTTTGAGGTGCCCATTCAACTTCACCGAGTCTCCCGCCCAACAGTTCCTACCCGGTCTGACGCCTCACCACAGTCGACCAAGCCTCTCGAGCCACAATTCCTCCAAACATTGTCGAATATTCCCTGGGATTTCCTTGTTTGGTGACAGACCGCACTTTCAAAAGATGCCCCTCTTCACCAGCATTATCCTCCAGCATCCGCGATGCACCAGAGCAAATTTTTCTCAACTGCGAGAAAATTCTGATTGAAAAATCTTCAGCCTGTGGGGATTGTGACGACGGGACCGTGTGGCAACCAATGCAACTGCAGAAATCGCCGTCCTATTGACCACAGACAGCATGCCGATCTGGTGATTCCTGCTCTCGCCTGTCCATCCTCCTGCTCCTGTGTCCATCGACATTTCGGTCTTCCCGCTCCTGTTCTCATGTTCTCCATCGAAAAGGATCTGTCGGCATTCGCAGAATTCGCATCTCGACCAGGCGGCCTTCACCCGTGTCCTGGCAGCGGTTGCACAAACAGGCACAGCCCCTCCCGGTCGATCGACGCTCGGGATCGACACGGAGCTGGGCCGGCTGAAGTGGCCGTCGCTGTGTCTGCAGCCTCTGCGGCTGCAACATAGCTAAAATAGACACCACGACTGCCAGGAGTCGCAGCTGTCGTCGAGCAACCTGGTTCGCACCCAGTGGCGGAGAGATCCGTGACGACCAAAGCCGGCTTGCATGCTGACAGTCGGCGGCCTTTGGTTCTTCTCGTTGAAGTTTTTCAAAGAAAGGATGGACACAGCAGAATATGACAGACCCGAGGCTGAAAACAGACCTGGACTTGCGACTTGTGCCGATCTTTTTCTAACAATAAACACTGCTGCACAGACACCAACGAACACATTACACGGATTCCTGTTTCTGACGAACCAGCCAGCTTTGGTCGCCTTCTGATCTTCGGTCACCATCATCCTGCCATCGAGCGCGATGATGATTCACCAGGGCGTGGATCAAAGCCAGCCATTCGACTTGTTTGCATAGCCATCTCCGACGTTCGTGCCTCTGCGCATGGGTCTCGGAAACCTGACGCCAACTCAACAGGGATGCTCAGAGCCATGACGTAACGGGGCTGACATTTCATGTCGACTTACAGGCGTTTCGACCTCAGAATTGTATTGACTGGTCTCGATGTTGCTGCAATGACAACAGGCCAGAGTGTTTTACCCCCCTCATTGCTAGTCGCAGACGAGGAACGCGCGTCGAGTAGGAGCTGCCGCGAGCCGCTAGCTGACCGTCCTGCCGGCTGGGCCTTGTCTTACTGGCGCCAGGAGAAGCCATCGCCAATGTTGTGCCTTACGTCAGCACCCCGCGACCTCTCTCAGTCCCAAGTCTCCCGAGTGGGCCGGGCGCTACGGGAAACCCTCCAGCCGACACCACGCCCCCTCAATTATCGTGCTTAATCGTTGCGCCTTATCCGCCTCGTCACAGCACACAAAACGGATGATTGGGAGCCGCAGCAGGCGCAACTGCCCTTATCGCGAGATACAAGTGCCCAGTATCCCTGAGTAGTTTACCACAGCTCTCCGACTTCACCACGTGATGAGTCGAGCGCAAAGAGGAGCCGGAGCCGGACCCTTGGGCTGGCTTGCACCACCAGACCCCGGACGGACGTTGCAGCGCTCATCGATACCCGGAAGGATGCATGGTGGAGGAGGCTGGGTATATCGTATCCCCCGTGTTGCTTCGTTCCATCGCTCGGTTAGCCATATGATTGGATCACGTTGCTGGGCCTCTCTGGAGGCGGCAAGCGCCTTCGCGGAGGAGCCAGAAAACCCTTAGGTTTCTGGATCATTCGTCCTGACTGCTGACAGCCTCCGCCGTTTCTTTACAACCCAGACCACATGGCAGCAAGAAGCCGTTGGGGCTTGAAACATGGCTCCAGCAACTCCTCCCACGATCCATTCCGCGACTGTTACTCGGAGCGGACCCAGCCACCTCCAGCACCGCGGCAGACGTGTCGTGAAAAGTGACTGTCGACGGCGGGATGCCCCCTGCTCGCTCTGCATGGAAATGGGGCCGGCCAGAAGGGGGGCAGGTGGTATTGACGCATGCAGGATACAGGCCCGTCATGGACCCTTCAAGTCAATTTCGTTTTCTTCTTCCTGTCCGCGCTTTCGGATCACTTGGGCCTCCGCTGGTTGCTGCAGCGGTAAACCGGCGCTGGTTGCCCAGGCCGAGAGCGGTGACGGCACTGACTGGCCGTTCATCGAACCCCCGTCCGATGTCGAGCTGCGGTGTGTGGTGCACAGGGCAGTCAAACATCACAGCGCGGGACCCCAAAGGACTTGCAAATGACGGGACAGCAAACCCGACCAGGCGGTTTCAAATCGGACACAATTTTCACGGCAGATCCCCTCAGAATCGACGGACTGCAATATCCCGAGAGGCAGTGTTGAGCGGGAGCAGCTTTTCCTCCTGGCGAATGGAAGGGACTCTGCGGAGAGGACAACAGACGACCAGGACACCGGCGCCAACGGCCCCTCTCCCCCTACCGCCCCAGTCCCAAGAGTCCGAACCCGCTTGGGAGACCCTGTCGGTGTCTGGCGCCAACGCCTGAATGAGGCAGGCGAGCATGGGACTTGGACGAAGTTGCAAAGTCACAAATCATGCCATCGAAATCCCGGGGACTACGTGGTCAAGGATTGGCAGCCGGTTCGCTGTTGTGATGCGAAAAGGCGGCGGGTCACCATCATGGATACGGTCAAGATATCCAAACCTATGTACGGGTACAAAACTGGGGTTCCTGCACATTCCGCGGAGCGACTGGCGACAAGCCCAGAAGCCAAGTCGGCAATGGGATTCCTTCGTGGGCCCGACTTAAGTTTTCATCACAGCCACGCTGTCACTGACCATGGCCGTTTCGAGGAGACATACGGGTGACCTGTAGCACGTACACCGACTGCGTCAGCAGAGCGTGTGGAATAGAACAAGCTGAAGGCATGCGCGCGCCGTGTTTGTCACTGGACGTGTCCGGAGCGTAGGGTGAGGGAGGAGGTGCGGTGATGTTGAAGTTGCAGGCGAGAGGGTGTCGAGGTGTCTTGGGACGGTGGAGGAACCGGTCATGCACAAAACACTGGTCGAGTTGCTGACCGTCGCCTGTGACCAAGCATGCGTCGGCGACGGCATGTATGCTGGCTGCAGCACATCGGACGGACGAAGGAAGGGGGATTTGGGGTGGCCTGGAGCCGCAGGTAGTTTGCTGACGAGACAGAGGCATTGCGACGTTGACGCATGTTTTGTTCGTCCTGTCGCCTGTAACCTTGGGAAACAGTTGCCGGCCTCAAGGAGTTGAAACACGAGCTTCCATCGGCAAAAGAGACACGACGACGACCTTATTAGAACGACATGGCTCCCCTAGCCGAAGGCCGCAGTGTTTGGCTCGGTCGTCTGTGAGGGTGCAGCATGTGGCGTAGCCCCTTTGTTGCCACCAGTCTGGCTTCTCCATTGATAGAGTCTCCCTCGTTGCCGTCCCCGTCTTTGAGGCTCAACTCAACAAGGCGAGGCGGGCAGAAGCAAAGAGAAGACAGCCAGAGACACGACACCCAGTGCAAGGGGCCAACGAAGGAAACATTACCGAGACCGACCACTGAGCCAACCGGGGCTGGCCAGCCCAACTGAGGAAAGTAAACCCCGAGGCCCCCGATCGCAAATCACGGCATCCGATACGGGCGGCGGGCATCGACACACAAAAAGGTAAGCAAGCACATCGTCGTCACCTCTTTCTGCACAGCCACCGGGAGGGCCATGGGCCAAGTGCGGTTAATGGCAGCGGCCGGCCCATTGATTGGGCTGCGCAGCGCAGCTACCTAGTGTATTAGCCTGCGTCGGCAGGGCTCTGACTCCCGAGCATCGATCCACATGCGTCGTCCCATGCTGCTGCGTATCGCCTTGGAGGTCGGTCTCTACGACGGGATGCCGGAGTTTCTGGCAGACGCCGAGCACAGTCGATCGGGAGCGAGTGAGTCTTGGCGGGCCAGGTACGGATACATCATCTCATTGTGGAAAGTCAGAAAGAAAAAGAAGAGGCGCTGGCGGCGGCATGGCGGCGGCAAGGGGAGCAACAAGAAAGGGGATGAACCAGAGGGAGCTGGTTTGGGACTCGTACAGTCCCGTCACCGTTCCCCCATCTGGCCCCCCTAGGTACCTAAGTAGGTACTTACAAGTAGGTAGGTATGGACACTCTGAATTCCACATCTGTCTTCCCAGCCTCTCTGGCGAGGCCTCTGGAACAGGGCCTCAGGTCAGGTGTAGCTTAATCCGTCCCAGCCCAGGGGGCTCCCGACGCGGCTGGCGCTGAGGTGTGGCAGGAGGCGCATCGCATCACCCGCACTTTGCTCATGGCCGCCGCCCTGCAGCAGACGGAGGCTTGCTTGCGTGCACGTCACACAGCACATGCTGCAGAGCATCTCGGGCCACGGAGCCACCAAGACGGACGAGTTGATTTAAAGACGGGAGACCAGCAGCGACGCAGGATTTGAAAACAGCAAACACAACACGCAAGCGCAACAGGCGAGCGGCCAACGAGACAGACATCGGTGCTCATCGGGCGCATTGCGAATCACGAATCGCGCCGGCATCTGCGCTGTCAGGTTCCTAGCCCGCTACTAGCGAGTCTCACCTTGTTCACTCGCATGTGCCTAGATACCTTGGGTACCTACCTTACTTGGGTATCTCCCGTCCAGAAGAGACAGCCACAGCCACAGCCGCCCCGACCTCGCATTTTCCTCGTCTGCAGTCCTCCGGTCGGCCTCAGCCAGCGATCGCCTCATCCACCCGATCCCGTGAGTGTTGGGGTCCTGAAGGAGGGGCCGCCGGCGTTGCGCGTCCACCCCGTAACCACCCCTGTCCCATTGTCCAAGAGGAAAGAAGAGGTACACTCTGCAACTCTGCACTACAGCTCGTGCGGGCCGTACGAGGCTCGACAACTGGCAACTGCGGACCAGTCTTTTGATGTAGTTCTCGTGCAAGGTATCTAGATAGCGCCATAGAGACAGAGAGGTGCGCGGCGCCATTCGTTTCTGCAAGCCGACACTTCCATGGCCCACGCCCTCTCTCAGTCATCAGTCATGGGCACCACCCTGACCCTTGAGGCAGATCTCTGAGAGAGGAAAGACTGGGGTTTACCAGGGAGGCGAACCACAGAATCAAGACACAGAGGCACAGGAGGCACAGGAGGAACAGAGGCAAGTAGTGTAAGCCGTCCGTCTCCATGGCAGGCCGCAGAACAGTGTCCAGAGTCCAGACCAGGACCCCTCCTCCAAGGCCCAAAGTAAAGTCCGCAGAGCCCGGAGCTGGTTGGTCTTGGCGGCCAAGGGCTTGGGACCTCCCACCGCAACGAACGACCAAAGGCGGAACCAAGGAACCTTGACGTGCTGCATCTGCATCTGCGGCCTGCGGTCTGCATCGTCCGGCTCATCCGCACGCCAGTGGGATTCGGCCATATCGACGCATCGTCTCCTCTTGTGCCAGTCTCCCCCGCCTCTTCTCTCAATGGAGGATTAAATACTGCATATTGGCCCCAGCATTCTTCTCGGGCCTCCGTCCCCTTGCAGCACCTACAAATAGGGAATAAAAACACGCGCAAAGGGACGGTGTGGCGGAAATCAGCTCACAGTGTCTCTCGCAGGAGAAGACGGACGATATCAACCAAGGCGTCAAAAGCAAGAATCGACGACGAAGCCGAAAAGCAGGTGGTTGAGAGACAACTCATACACACACACACACACACACACACACGCTCGCGCGCACGCACACAGCACACAACACACAACACACAACACACGCATACGCAGACATACTCACACATACCTAGTATACACACGCACAACAAAACCACAAGTTGGGCCGGAAGCAAGTACCATCGAACCAGGCGAATCAGCGAATCTCCGTCTGGCTCACTTAGTCTCGCGCTTGTCCGGGACACTAGCACGGGCAGGACCGAGGGAGCAGAATCATCAACATCATCATCACGACCGCCCAGCCAGCCCGCCAGCACGCTCGCCAACCCGACCTCGTGTCTTGGACACTCGGCATAACGCCATTACGTCGTCGGCTCCTGCTCCGGGGGCGTCGCCTGCGTGCACGTCGCCCAAGGAGGGCCAGCCCGGTTCGGGGCGTCTTAGCATACCGTACGGTACCTTGCAAGCCTGCTGCACGCGCCAGACCCAACCTGCCTAGGCAGCTACCTACCGTCTGTGTCTGTGCCGTGCCTTGCCTCCACTACCTTACCTGCCAATTGCCAGCTGCTGGTGCGTGTTCCGTGTTGCGGCGACCCGGCTGCTGCAACTAAAAGGTTGAGGTGAGCAGTCAAGACGAAGCAAGGCACCTCAGGTCAAGGTCAGGCAGGCAGTGTTGTTGCGGCTGCTGCTGCTGCTGCTGCTGCTGCTGCTGCTGCTGCTGATTCTCGTTGCATAATACTCCTCCGTACGCCTCGTCTTTTTGACACGTCCTCGTACGGCCTCGGCCTCATACATCATCTTTTCTGCCTTTCTTCTTCTTCTTTCTTGTTCCCCCCCTGCGCCTAGCTCTGGTTCCTCCTGCCCCCGTCTGTCCGTCAACCTCCCCAAATTAAACCACCTTACATCACCGCCGCGCACATAATAACTCCCCTGCGACAACACCAACACTGACACGGCCGGCCACGGCATCGACGTTGACATTGACAACCAGCACGCAGATAACACCCCATGTTCGACTTATTAAAAAAAAAAAAAAAGACAGCACGCTCTCGTTCAGTCCAGGCCGGTCTCCGTTCTCGCACCCCCCGCCGAGTCGGAACAAACAGCCTTCGCATCGCATCGCACCGACCAGGTACGACAACGACGACGACGACGGCATAATAAAGTGCCACAGAGACCACTCGACAATTTAATTACCTCCCTGCCTCGGAGGACCACGAACCCACGACAGCACCCACGGTCACGGTCGCGGTCCGCCCCCCCGGTGTCGCCCTACCGTCTCGAACATCGCCGTCCCCAGTCTGCGCATATTGGATTCCCCATAGCTCATTCCTCGCTGCGTCGCCGAGGCCCAGGACGGTCGCTCTCGTCTCGCATCGCCGCCCTCCCGCCCTCCCGCCGTGCGCGTCGGCGCTGACGGCTTGCTCGTCGTTGTCTCTCAGTAATTTGCCTGCATGGTTGCTGGCTTGGCAGACACCGCCAGCGACACGGCGCATCTGTAGGCAAAGCAAAGATGGGCCGCAATCGAGGTTCGTGCTGCCACATTCCCCAGTCCCCCTTCCCTTGTCTTGCCCGGCCTGTCTTGCGCGCACTCTGTGTAATGCAACCCGGGCTTGTCGTAGGAGGCTTTTCGCGCTGGCGTGCCCGTCGTGCATCCCAATCCCAATCCCAACCCCAATATCCCGCGCCTACATCAACACCCTGGCCCGGCCCTCCTCCTGCGTGTTCGAGTCCGTCAGCTCAGCTCAGCTCAGCCGGTCCTGGATCACGCAGCAGAGATCCTCGTCGCCATCCCTATCCCTATCCCTATCCCCATCCGCGTCCCCGTTGCATCCCTACCCGTCACTCGGAGTCCCTTCTACCCCCGTCACCGTCGCTCCTTCTGGCCCCCCATCGTGTCCATCGATAGTCCCGTCACCCGTCACCCGCCAGTGCCAGCGGGGCGGGGGTGCGGCGGGGGCGGGGGGGGGGGGGGGGGGGGGGGGGGGGGGGGGGGGGGGGGGGGGGGGGGGGGGG
>JAOWMA010000338.1:0-53300 GCA_025962755.1 Colletotrichum tropicicola
TATTATATATTATAGTCTTTTTATTAACTGAAAGTTATAATAGAGACTTATAAGACTATAAATAGAAAAATAAAAAAAATAATAACAAATAAATAAATAATAATAATAGTATAATAATATAAAGATAAATATAAGATTATTTATATATTTTAGGTTAACTATCTAAGTTATAGTTAATAGTCCTTACTTAAAGGTCGAGACTATTAACAATAGGTATGTAACTGTTCACGTGACTTACTTAATAGTTGTAAAAGGACTGTAACAATTATATAGTAAATACGTATAGGATAAATCTATAAATACCTTTAAATGTTAATTTCTATAGTCTAAGTATATTTAGTAGTATTATTACTATTATTCTTATTAAGTTTAGAAACCCCTTACTTAGGTAGTAAGATAATAACTTCTACGTTTCGTAGCGATAAGGCTGGGATACCCTTACTACGTAACAGAAACAGTTCACTAGTCTCAGGCTTTTTAACTGTTAACAGATAGTTAAAGATGTCTTCTTGGCGTGAGGCGTTGAGTTTCTGTTTCAGCATCGCCCCGATTGCTCTCTAGGTACCAGGTGTGAGTGTCTTAATCGCATCTCAAGCGTGGAGGGAGATACTCACGTGGGCCGGGTACTGGCGGGTGGTGAACTTGTTGGAGAGCACTCTTACTATCTTTTGCAGCAGCGGCCATCTCCAAATTGTCCCTTCCTATGGTAAGTGCTGGAATCAGTCTTGATACTTGGTGAGGCAAGGGCTAAGCTGCGGTATCAAGGGGGCTCGGCGCTGCTTACCAGTGATACCCATTTCGCGGCCTGTACCATGCCATCACTGATCTTTTTCTTTTCTTCTGGATTATGAATCAGATCGAAGGTCTCTCCGAAACAGACATCCGAGAGGATATCAATCGTCAAAGATGAGAAGGCCTGGTCGAGATCCACGACCTTTTCTGCGGCCATGACTTCACAAAGCTTTTTGGCATGCTCCATAAAAGTCGCCTCCATAGCATCAAGCTTCTTTTGCGCGAATGCATGAGAGAGAATTGACTTCTTCTGCTTATATGCATCTCCTACAGCTGCAAAGCTGGTTTGAAAGCCCGGCGAAAATGCCTTGTAGAATGGGGATTTTTCGATCGGTGACGTGCCCGAGAAGATCTTCTGCAGGCCTTCTTCAGTGTTGGCAGAGACCGTATTTGGTCCGATGCACTAGCGGACCTTGGCATCCATGATTTAGCTTTCACTTGGGCCACCCAATCAATCTCTTTCTCGCAGGACGGACATACCATATTTTTCGTGAAGATCACAAAGTAGGATGTGACGGGTGCCGGTTGACAAGTGGTACGCGTGCCAGAGATCGGAAAATTTGGCGGCAAAAGGTCCTGGAACCCGAGCAAGGGGGTGAAAGATTATGGAATATACAGCCGGCTGGATTGAGTTTTCAGTTCATCGTCAGTATTGCGCAAGGTATGCCTCGTCATTCTCAGTTGAACATACAATGCAAAGAGCTGCGAGGATCAACACCGACAGCTTCTCGCTTGAGTCGGGGAGAAGATCCTCGAGTTTCGAGTAGATGAACGACATCGTGCGCCAAAACGGAAGAAAGTCAGCTCGGGATGCTTGCTTGACAGCTGCGGGTGACAACTACCCAGCCGACACCGGTTCTTCATCTCAAATAAACGTCACGGGTCCCACAAGTGCGGTCACCGCGCGCACTGGGGCTGCCAAGTGAGATACCGTGGCGGTGACCACCGACTCAGGTGGTCTTTAGCATCTCCTTTGCCGCAAAGCCGAAACCTGAATGCCAGAAACATCCCCCGCATTTCAGCGCGGATCTGCCGGCCGGGAAGTGGGGCTCGACGACACGTATCATTGTGTCAGGTATCCGGAACTTCCATCCCTCACCTTGTCTTGAAGGAGGTAGACACACACCTTGTTAATGTAGGTAGGTACCTAGCTGAGTGTAAAGCAGTGTTAATAGGTATATGGAGCTTACCTTGGTGCAATTCTGAGCCCCATGCCGTCAGTCTTGCCCTTTCCTTCTTTCAGGTCATCCAAGACACACTCATTACCCTTTCCAAAGACTACCTCCACCGGCAATTTCGCTATACAACCGCTTCTCCATTGTTGCCTCTCCTCCATCGACACCGACATGAGTACAAACTCAAAACCCCGTCGGCTACCTTCTAGTTGTGTCAATTGCCGGCGTTGCAAGATTCGGGTAAGTTTCCCTCATCACCACCATAGCTCCAATCCCTCCCCTCCTTTCTCTCTCTCTCTTGGTATATGTGCTCCATCATGCTTCTCTCACTCTACTGACGGCTGTCTCAATGTAATAGTGCGACAAGTCATTCTCGAGAGATTGCAAGAGATGTGACCGACTGGGTCTGGACTGCGTCGTGACCGACGAGGTTGTCGCTCGACCATTCTACCACACCTCAAAGGAGCGCTTTGAGCTGATGGCTGCAATTGTTCGGCACTTTTCGCCCAACATCCCGCTCACCGTGGAAAACCTTCGAGAATTCGTCTCCGCACTGAATGCCGAAGCCGTTTCCAACAGCACATCGAGTCAAAATCCAAGACAAGAAGCCTCGTCTCCGCCATCCATATCTCAGCCAAACTCTCATTTCGACACTGCGGAGTCATACTTACAGCCAGATGAGCATTTGAATACACAGGCGGAGGAGCTTGACGATGAAGCCGACGATGGGCCATCGCCTGGGCTGTCCGAATCCAGCCTTGATGGCGAATTCATGACTGACGCTACATGCCAGCGCCGTAGGTGGCTCCCAAAGCCGTCGACCAGATGGAGAATCCCCATGTTGAGTGCGATACAGGTTTCAACAATGCTTCAAGCTGCGCCGTCCTCAATTCCAGAATCAGCTCATGCATCACAGACAGCTTCCCACGGCTCGCGGTCCTAATGCGAGAGACCACGGTCGACCTGAGCGATGGTGAGCCACTCTGGCCAATTCCAGCCGTCGCACTGCCGCCTAGAAAATTGTGCGAGCAGTGTGGCGTCACATTTTTCAACCAAATCAATAGCGTGATCTACATCCTCAGCCCCGAAAAGTTCTTCAACGCTGTCGAGGCTGTTTACAGCGGAAGAGACACACCGACATCTACGCAAGCAATCATTCACCTCATCGTAGCTCTAGTCAACAAATCTCCCGAAAACTTTGAGACTGCACGCATGCAAATGGAAAGCATTCTGGAAGAGGGAAGCCTAGAAAGCGTTCAGGCCATGATGCTCATGGTCTGTAACATCCCCAATTTCGATCAATAACACAAGCTTGGAAGCTAACCGACTCGGTCTAGTCTTTGTACCGACAGAATCAAAACCAGCAGCACACAGCCTGGGTTGCTCTAGGCAGTGCGACTAGAATCGCCCAGTCCCTCGGTATGCACATCAGAACGGGGAACGAGAGCTTGATGGTAGCGGAGCAAAAGACGAGATTGTGGTGGTCACTGTACGAGCTGGACCAATGGAGCTCGTCCATCCTTGGGCGATCTCCCGACATGTCTGTTGATAGTAGTACTGTCCCATCGCCCTGCGAAGTATGCAACTGCCCAAATGAGAACATTCCGGACTTCCAATTGGCTAACATAATGCAGAGCCTCACCGCAAGCGGCACAAGTCCACCAATGTATGCAGCCGCTTCGGCACACTTGGCACAATTCCTCTCCAGGATCACAGGGCGTATATTCCTGAAAAAGTCATGTAGAGGGCGGGACGTAGATGCTCTCCTAGAGGATCTCAATGCCTGGTGGGCTAATCTGCCCGAACACTTGACCAAGTCAACGCTGTCGGAGACGTTCGCACGAACGACGCTGTATCTCCGGTTGAGATATCATTATATCCTGGCTCTCATGACTCAACCATTCCTCTTCAATCCTACCTGGGAGGGTGCGACTATGAATCACAACATCGAAATTTGCAACGAGAGCAACGACAATTCCATTAACATAATTCTTGACATACAAGCCAGAAATCTTCTGACCGACACATTGTGGTTCGACTCGTACTACATACTCTCAGCATCTCTCATTCTCCTTCTTCGAATCTTGAAGAGCCCATCGCGTACAGACCTCCACGGCAAAGCAAAAGCCATGCAGGACGTTCTACAAGAACATCCAGGCAAAATAAGAACATACGCTATCGAAAGTTTCAAACAAGTCCTCGAGGACATCAAAACTCTGTGAGTCCAGTCCGACAAATTACCTGCCTGTCTAATATTAAGTTAGCCATGACAAGGATCAGACTACCGGCCACACCTTTGAATCAGTAATGACAACATTAGATCTTTGGGGTGAATTGGAAGTAATGTTTTGAGCCTATTTTGAAACCAAAAGAGGGCATCAAAACAAAGCATAAAACCGTCCCGCGAAGGCAATTTAGGCTTAAAATGGCTGAAATCGTCGTGAAAATTGCTTATGTCGTCCAGATCTTCCCCGGTGACTTTTTGAACGTGATTCAGTTTTGCTTCTGCATTCCTGGATGGCTTGGCAGCTTAAGTTGCCTTTGACACAGCATGGGTGATGGCCGGAAGAGGCCAGTGACTAGTCTACCACCTACAGCCCAGACAAGTAGAGATGATTAGCAGTCTATCTGGTTGCGTTAAGATTAGAGGGTCAAGTTTAAGAGTCGTCTAGTAGTAGTGAAGAGCACATTACTAATGATAAGAGCCTTTCATGTGAAGATAAGTAATTGCAGATTGTGAATGATAGGTTGAAATCATGGGTCCTGAACGGGAAACCCATTGTGATTGTTCGTTTCTACAGAAAGGCCCAGATATTAGACTTTGTTAGCTGTCTTTGCAAGCGACTCCGACTTTAATTCCTGAAGAACTAATCGCGGATCTGATCCCGCTATGCCACCTTGCAGTATTCATTGGTCCACGAAACCTGTTCGTACACGCATTGTGCTGAGTGAATAAACTCAGAAAAGATAGGACACTTGAGTTACTTAGTACGCCTCTCCAGGACTCACAAGTGAGGCTGTCTAAACACTTTAGCAAAGAGTGACCTAGTTCTCCCGGTTAGAAAATTAAACAACGCTGGGTTTGTCTCTCATTTCGGGCCTTCTTCCTCCGGATCATGGGACGAACCGAAGAGAAGCACTGTACCTTCAGTCGGTTGTGCCACTAAATGGGACACGCCATTTTATTCATAATTCACTACACAGTTGAGATAAACATTGGTCCACATCCGAGATGGTTTGCAAACTTACCTATCGTCATCAATCGCGAGAGCATTCAAGTTCAACAGAATAAGAGACTTCTACCAGTCTCACCGATCCTCATCGAGAATGAGGAACGGATTGGGTTGAATTGTGTATATTGAAATATGTGCTCGAAATGTTTAACCTCCTCGTAAGAGTAAGATGCAGCGTAAGGAGGGGAATTTAGTTACTTAAATCTTTATACTTAAGTATGTCTTAATGATATTCTTACCAGGGAAATGATTTCGGGCTAGTAAAAATAAATAGATCTTATTAAACGTTAAGCACCTGTCCGTATTGCTATTCCATTGCAAGCATGTCAAAGGAATCCGTTATGTACGTCTCAGCTTCCACAAACCATCACATACGACCATACCCATTGGAAAACTCGGGATCCCGTCCGCTCTCCCATAGATAAGCTAATGAGGGCCGGATTAGTAGTTGGGTCGGTGACGACCAGCGAATACCTGGTGTTGTATGTTTTTTGTTGATGTTTTCGAGGCTGCTTGGGTGTGGGCCCTAATTGAGGCTTGAATCCACTTGCTCACGATCTCTATCCACACACTTGCTGGGTTCCCTGGTACGTATGTCTGATATATAATTTAAAAGTTTTTTTATATTTCTGTCTATTTTGCGTCATCAAACATTGTCATGGAATCCGCTGACCAAATGTATCTCATTTCTCATTCCTTTCCACTGTCGGGCATCCATCACACATAGTGCGCTTCAGTGGCATGACTACTCAGAACACGTTTTAGCGCCTGTGGCTGATTAAAGGAATGTGGGAATTCATCTTGCTCTGTATACATTTTCCGTTTTTGCTGTGTTGGCAATTCTGTATATACCTGCGATACCATGATATATGACGCTGACTGTTGACTCCTGAAGTCACTCAATCAAGCACTCTAGACTTCTTCCAGGGTCGAAACACGAAAGGAGACCACCTACAATCTTATGAATCATGAGAGGGTGTCGAAAACCTGGGGTCCAGGGACTTGGCCGGACCAGCTTCGGTCGTTGCTGACTTGTGCCGATGTTTCATCCGTCACGCCGCCAGAAAATAACAAATGACAGACGATAACAAGTACTGACAGTTGGAATTGAGGTGGATGGTGGACGGTGGTGGCCTTCGAATATGGTCCAGCTCGCTCAGGCTCCTGCACCGCTCGCGCGATACACTGACATGAAGACATGAGAGATAATTGACTCGAAAATAGAAATACTTAGGCAGGAAATGTATTAGCCATGACTATTAGGTACCTTACGTTCAATCTGATTTCCTCCCGAGCCCGATCGAAGGCTAGCATCCATCACCAACCAGTAAAAAAGAAAGCAGTGGCAATGGCATTCGTTTTATGTCCTCTGACTTTGACTTATCCGACTTCAAACACGGTAACAACGATCTTGAAAACATATCATTTGACGCTCAGTTATGAAGACGATGTGTACCGGAGATCGTATGGTTTAAAGCAGGCATGGAGACTTCGTGGGAGTGCGTGGAGGTTCTAGAAGACGGAAAATCTGCCCGAAACTCTGCCCGAAACCGGCTCAACACCTGCTTTTTAAGGCGAGACCCTTTGAATGAAGCCTCTCGCCTGCCTTAAGACATGTA
Organism: Colletotrichum tropicicola; assembly: GCA_025962755.1. Lineage (NCBI taxonomy): Eukaryota > Fungi > Ascomycota > Sordariomycetes > Glomerellales > Glomerellaceae > Colletotrichum > Colletotrichum tropicicola. The sequence goes on from JAOWMA010000338.1 coordinate 6,820, forward strand.
ATCTACTCTACGAAGGTCATTTTGTGCCAGTCATAAGAGGCCTTCGTCATGTCTGCCGCCGCCTCACGATGGACTTCCACAAACCTCCACCACAACTCATGTCCACAGAGTCAACCGAACCGTCCATCAAGCGTCAACGATTGTGCAACTTACAGTTACATGCCAGAGGACTTCCATGACTCGCGGAGGAGAAGGAAGTTGGTGCCGTCTGGCCTTTATGCGGACCAGGGTCTCAGTGGGATCGAGGTTGCCATTCACACAGAGAGCCTGGCAAAAGGAGTGCTGCGTGGCATTGAGACCCCAGTAGGATCCAACCGCAGACCAAAAGTTCTCTTTGCAACACGCTCGCGAGTAATTAAAGGTAGGAAAGAGAAGGTTCCGAATCTCATCAGATGTTGCCATCTGTCCGCATCGTCTAGCTCCAGACACCCCATTGCATGTGTGCTCAAACGGCTGGTCGTATTTCGTCACGATCAATTTGGTAAATCTTGTAACCTGACAGCGAGAAGATTCTCGCACGAATCATTCTTCCCATTTGGCATTAATCTCCTCAACGAAGCAATCAGAAACGAGGCAATCGTTACAATGCCAGCTGCCTAGGCCTCCAGATCCTTAGGCATTGTCCTTGTCCAAGGCGGGTTTCATCTCCCATCGTGCTTCGATCTAGCAAAAGACCGTCTCGAGGACTCCGGGTTCTCTTCAGTTATTGGCATCGGTCTTCCTAGCGTAGGAACTGATCCGAGCGTGACCGTCGACGACGATGCTCACAAGATCCAGACCGAATCGCCGCCATTTCCGGACCAAGGCAAAGAGTTTCTCGCGTTGGCACACTCTTATGGTGGCACACCCCTCACTACCGCGTCCAAGGGCTACTAAGTGGCCGAAGGAGCTGTGCAGGCGGAGGATAAAAGAGGCGGCAGCCGTGCTGGGGTCTCATTGTAGCCAAGATGCCTCCCAAGAAAGGCGCCAGCGCGCTGAGTGTGCTGGCCCCGGGACTGGACTTTGTCGATGTTTCCGACGGACCCGTCACGGCCAACGCCAAAGCCAAAGCTGCGTTCTATGGACCTGACATGCCGGCAGAATTGGCCGACAAGTGCATGCAGACATTGCTCCCCCAGTCTCAAGGGGCTTTATTCGGTGAAGCCTCTGCCGGTGCCGACCAGTTGGTCGTTCCGGTATACTACTTCCTCTGCGAGAAGGGTCAGACTATACCTTCAACTACACAGGAGCACATCATTTCTTCCATTCCAACTATGAGGAGAGCTCTACGAAACCCTGGTGGCCACTCCGCATTTATCACGGAAGGTGTAAAATTCATCGAACAGGTCAAAGAGATTGCAAATGAGGTTGATTTGGAGTCCGAGAGCAGAATTTAAGAGGAGACAATGATGTCCAGCTGATTACATTAGAAGGCCTTTTGTGCCGAGGAATAGTCGACTACCTATGTTAGAAATCTGTCCCGTCTTCATGAATTTATGTAGTCTTGTAGAGTTTCGCCTCATGGCTTCGTGTCATTTACCATGACCTCAAGCAAAACCATGTATCCCGGACAGAGCAGAATGGAAGAAGAGGAGGGTCGTCATGAGTTCTAGGGACGAGAAATTAGATATTGACTGATCTACAACACATCCATGGCTTCTAGTGGTCTGCTCGGCATCTTTGGATCCTGATCCATTCCGAAAAAACATGGTGTTCCACCGAAACCCCTTCTCTGTTCTCCTCCTCCAAAAAACCTATCCTTCGGCCTGCGCAGTGCAATAACACATCCGACATATCGGAGATTTATCACACCTTGGCCTTGACTTCTTAGTGCCAAATCTTTCCAATAATTTCCCTCGTTTAGTGCCGGGAGAGGTACTCTCTGGGCTAGAATCATGGTCTCGACCGTATCCATATCGTCGTCTAATTGAGTACACCCTACCAAAAGGCATTTTTGGGGCTCCCTCAGTGCTGTACGTATCTTTGCTGAAATAGCTGGATGTGATCCATATTCCTGGATGTCTTGGCAAGTTGCTTTTGACACAGTGTACAGCCGGAACAGGCCAGTGACTACTCCATCATCTACTGTCCGAACCCAGTTGTCCACCATGTGTGGGACAGCTTTTCCGTAAACATAAGGAGTAATGGGAGGATCTATTCTCCCCAGGTCGAATATGGAAGGAGGGCACCATGAATATGGCCCAAATCGCGTCGTGGACATCTCGGAGTGACAGAGATATGTCGTTGGGAACGTGGCAAAGCAGCGAAGAATGTCTTTCGTTTGTTCCGTCGTGTTCCGCGTCGTGTCCACATCTTCCGGTGGCAGACATAGAAGAGAAGCAAGCATCATCCGATCTTTCGCCCACGACGTAGTTCGAGGTCTCAAAATTCGCATCAGCTGAGCGAGTGATTTGATGCGGCCCGAGCTGTTCTCAATCTGAGCCTGGTCGTTCTTTCCCCACACTTCTCGAATTATCTCGCTTGCGTACATGTGGCCGTGGCTTTTGCTGTACTTTGCCTCCCGGAGAGCGCCGAATTGTCGTGGGAAAGGCGAGAGGATATCCTCCTCTAGATCTTTCATGACTGGTTCGGAGCCGTTGGGGTCTTTGAAAAGAACTTTGACCTTTCCCTTCCCGCGCCCAGTCGCAAAAAGCTCTGCCGCTGTCCATCCTCGCGTGAACCAGGATGATAAGACCACAGCGAGTGCGGGTGTACCATCGTCCCTCCACTCAAAGTCCAGGAGCTCCTTGTCATGTACAACAGTATATGTAGCATTTGCGTAATTTTCCAACATCCAATCCATAGCCCTGCGTTTCTCTTCGAATACAAATGGTGTCCCACCAAAGACCGTCGCACCCCAGGCGCAGTGCAATGTTGGCGAAGTAGGCCGCGAGACACGAGTTCACGGTGCCAGGCGCGTTGACGCCGACACCAGTTCCGTCACTCCACGCGTGGGATATAGCGACATAGCAGCTCGACGGATGTTTCAAAAGTGGTGTTTTGAGAGGAGGCTGTGTGCCGCGTTGGATATAGTCGCGCCAGCCAGTGATATTCCATGCGGTGCAGACCCATTCGTTTCTGGCGCTCGACATCATGTGTTCCCTGATTTGATCTGGCGGAAAGTCCGTTTTCAGGCATGTTTCGTTACCGGGCGACGAGCCCATTTCATGTTTTGAGAGGCAATCTGGCGCATGCATCTGGGTGACAGTGGTGTTGTTGTCGTGAGCAAACAAGCATAGCTGATCGGTGCAGTCTATGTGCTTTTTGTCCTGAGTTTGGAGGTTTGACTGCAACAGTTCCTCGGTGATGGCGAGGAGGATCATGGGCTGGTAGTTTCCAGATGCTAACAAATTACCAACTCGACTGGGACAAACCCCTAAGCTGTGAACCTTCCGATTCCGCTCAGGATGATCAAATTCCTGGAACAGGAAGGATGAGTAGATTCTTTCAAAGTATTTGGTAACACTCAACCGGTTTGCGCGAGTCCAGCTGGCCAATTGCGGTGGGCCCAAATCCAAAGTAAAGAGCGTCCAGTCGAGAATAGCAAGCGTACCGACAATATCCAGGCATGGCGACGCTGACTTCGTGTCGTAAGACGATATGGTACAGAGTCTTAGAGCATTCCGGATAACATTCTCAATGATTCGCGTATCGAATAAGCCATTGTCCACATCCTGCTTTGACAAACCGATCATCGTAGATCCCCAGCAAGAAATTGCGGTGATCATATATTCTCGGAAAGGCGTCCAGTCGCATTTAGGCAAAGCACATCGGACGTCCAAAGCTTTCTTTGCGCACTCGGATGAAGTACAGCGCTGCAGGCTAAATCGCAAGCAGTACTGGGTGATTGCTGCTCGGAGAGTATTGCCGGCACAAGGTCGGAGAAGGGGGCCGTGGCTGAGCTTACTGCTGAAAAGGGTATCGATGGACTCAGATTCATCCCCGCAAGGCTTGGCTGACATGATCTGTCTGCTCCTCTGCGATGTCGAGTCAAAATGTTTGAAGAATTCGAGCAGCCTGCAGCCGCGATTTGGCTCGGTTGCTGCAGTCTGGAGCAGGCTCGTATCGACGGATATCAATCCATGTCTGGGACTAAAGCAAGCCCCCGGCAACTAGTCTTCAATGGTCGAGCCACACATTCTGATGGTGATTTCGAACTAGCCTCCTGTTGTTTCTGCTGTGCGATGGGTGGCAGCCCCGGTAGGCTACGACATGATCGTGGGTTGCAAACAGGGTATTGCGACTCGTGGCGTTGAACTTACTGAACGTGAGTGAAATGACCACAGCCCGAACGGAAAGACTTCTGGCCCTGGGATTGCTCGAATGCAAGCAATGAATGGGGGCGGTGAGCCTTATTTAAGGCTCTGGGGGCCGTTGCTATTTTTAAGGACCGGCAGGCAGCGAACTCGTTACCGAGGTACGTAATGCAACTCTTAGTACTCTCCAGGGGTTGCTGCAACAGCGTCCCTATCGGGCGGGAAATCGGACTGGAGCGATGCGCAATGCCTCCGCAAGTTTGCTTCGTGCACCAACAATGATGAGACAACCCATTGGAGGATGTGCGGTCCTCGCTCACTAAATCTGCGCAGCCTTCAGTGTCCCCAATTTATGCCTCGTTCATCTTCTTTTCTTTCTCTCGTCCGTATTTTGCGCCGCTGGACCCCGCAACCGGCACGGTGGCACTCCAACTTTGCAATGAAGCCGTTGCTCCTGAAATACGACAGCGGCATTGGTCCAGGAGAACGAATCCTGCGATAGGGCAAGGATGCATGGGGATAATCTTTGCCTCACACGGCTTGTTTTCACTGAGGCTGGAGGTTGGTGCGCGAGCTGAAAGAATGAGGGCGGAAAGCTCGGCTCAATGCAACGATATCATGCAAGGATCGGACCAAGCATCCCGGAGACTTCTCAGTTTCTAAGGCGACGGGTAACCACGTCATATTCGAAGTCAGATTCTGTCTTCTCCAAACTTGGCCAAGACCATTCGAACGCTCAAATATCGCGCCACGCGCAACTTTCAACTACACTGATCATGAAGTTCTTGACAGGACCGTCGCTAGAATTTAGATGGAATTGCCGAGTGAAGGATACCCACTCCAAGCGACATAATAAGGTGTAGATGTCGGAGTGCCCAAGTTCAAGCTGATATGTTGCGGAAGTTGTTGTTGTTGCTGTTGTTGTTGTATCAAATTGTTTTACGCCGGGCGTCCCCCATGGGGCAAAGGGCGCCTACTGTATGCTATTCTACCTGTTCTAAATACAAAAAGGAAAATCCACGCATGAATAGATGTTCAAAGTAATAAAGTAAAGTATACTATCTAGGCGTTATATACCTTAATAGTTCGCAATAGAGTCTTTTACTTTTCCCATAATTAAGTCCTAAGTAAGTAATATATATATATATATAATATTCCTTCTAGCCTATTTAGGGGAGTTAGTCTAGTCTTTATAGTGTATGCTAGATTGATTCCGCTGGGGGTATGCCCACGGGCGTCCCCCAGAAATATGTTGCGGAAGTGTATCACACAAGAGCAAGTTATGCAGTTGTACACAGCGGGTCCATCCACTTTCATACACACCAACATGTCGTCAAACAAATTGTGCCTGCTCGGCAACTTCACGCGGAGTTCGGGAGTACGGCTTTGGACAGTTGTCTCGGGGTCCATGTGGTATGTATGGAGAAGCCTAAGAACACTTTCTTCGCTCCATGTAAGAAATCTGTGACGACAAAAACAGACCTGGATTGCCAAGAAGCAATTACGCCTTTGAAGGTTTCTTCGTCACAAAATCTGTGTTTGACTAAGGTAGTGAGAACTCAGCTGCTGCCACCATCTAAGTCTGTGAATGGTAAAGGCCAGCCGGTGGCATGAATACCGGATTTGCTAGACTGATACCTAACGGCGACCAACTAAGCAAAGTCACTTGCAACTCGCCATTGAGCAGAGATGAGAAGTTGGTGGATATCTAAGAAGGGTAATCTATGAACTGACTTCCTGCTCCCAACTTTGCTCCGGCTTTATCAGCCATGTTTAGGTAGGTAAGAATGCATACCTCAGTACTATACTATTTAACGCAAGACCACCACAAACTTTTTTTTACTCCCTGGAAAGTAAATAATAATGGAAGGTTTTCTGGCCACATGCATGAAAAAGACCATTGCGTCCTAACGAAACCAAGCTTGATGTACCATTCTGTCAGCCCCCAAAAGTCATACTGCAGGCTAAGGCTTGTAGAACCTTGCAATAGGACCAAAGGATATATCTGCGCGACACTGAGGGCAGAGTTGTTGGGCAACGTGGTCGTTAGCACCTAGACGGAGCCAGCACACGCGGCACATGGTGTGGCCTGGTCAACGTCAGAGAGGCTTTTGTCAGGTGGATGGAATAGCAAGTAACTCACCACAACCAAAGATAAGGACTTGCTTGTTATCTTCGCAGATGGGGCAGTCCTCTCCTTCGGGGGGAAAGCACAAGACCATCTGCTGATCTCGATCGCAGCACCGTCCGGATTTACGAACACAACCATCGCAAGATGCCTATGGAGCAGAGAATCAGAAACCGTGAAGAATAATGTAGGATGGACAACTTACGTGGCGACATTCGGCGAAGAAGTACTTCTTGTCCACTCCATCTCCGCAAAGGCAGTTTTGATCTCCACGGGCTCTGGCAGACTGGTTCGGGTCTTGACTGTGGGCAATGAGCCAAGCTCCCAGCTTCTCATGAGCCTCGATCCCCTGCTTGATCCATTCACTCGGTTGCGTTTGGTCTAAGTTTGAGAGCGACTGGGCGATTGCAATGGTAGCAGAGAAGCGAACATTGTCAGGAGTTTGTGACTCGTCGTGGTGAGGCTGGTTGAGCTGTGGAATGGCTGGCGCCGAGACCAGCTGACGTGGTTCGACACTTGCGACAGCAGGAATCGTTGGTCCATCGGTGGCTGGACGATGGCTCATGAGATCTGCGAACATGTTGCTCCAGTGTCCTGGCTCAATGTCATCCTCCGCGTCTTCATCCTCGCTTTTGCTTCGGGGAGTGTTTTGGTGGCGATCAACAAGTGTAGGAATGGCGGGAGGGGATGGAGCGCTATTGGGCGTCTCGACGCGATCCATCCAGCGAAGACGATCATTACGTCTGTCTCTCCAATCGAAAACGTCTTCGTCAAACAAGTTTGTGAGACCTGAGGCACGCCGAGGCTCCGCAAGATGTCGGAGGTCGGAATGCGAGACGGAAGCCGCAATGGAGGTCTGGCTGGGGGTCCCAAGCCGAGGCTTCTTGTCGCGATGAGGCACTTCCGCGGTGTCGTCCTTATCGAGTGCGGAGGAAGGTCGTCGAGCAGGAATCGAAGCGTTCAAGCTAGCCGGTCGCTGGCGCTGCAAGGAATGCGTGGCAGTCGCAGTGGGAGTATTGGCGGTAGGACGAGAAAGTCGACGACGGAGAGGCTGGAGGTGAGAACCCCTCGGGGAGTCGTCATGGTCTGCAGGCGCCGCGTCGGACAAAGAACCATCAGGCAAAGATGCCGAGGGCGTGTCTTCAAGGCCTCGTCGGCCAGCCACAGGAAGGGGTGAGCTCATTGTCGCGTGTACTGGCGGCACGTGGCACTGTTTTTTGTCTGTCGGGTGCCTCAGTGCAGAGAGTTGAAGAAGGCAGAAAAGGATTGCAGCATCGACGTTGAGTTGTTGTAGATGAAGCTGGAGCAGTGCAGAGGAAGGCGGGACTGTTCTTCCAACGGCCTTCGGGTCGCAGAAGGAAGCCACGAGAGAGGCCTTGCTGATGATCCTCGACGAGGAAAGACCTTTCAGGCTCTTCAAGATGATTGAAAATAGCAGGAACTACGCGGCACAACTGATTCGGTCCTTCCTGTCTTGCCCGATGAGGTCTGACGCCAGCAGAGACAGCCCATTTGAGTTGAGAAAAGATGTTTACTATTGAGAAGTCAAAAGTTTTGTTGAGGAACCCGATCAAAGATGGAGGCAGAGGTCAGAAGGGAAGATGCATCCGCACCGCAGCTAATCTGTGCTGCAAGGATGCGAGGAGAACTCAAAACAATTGGAACATGTTCATAGCCGTTCAAGGGTTCACCCGACAGTTGTTTCACACGGGCATCACACTCCTACTGTGAGATGCGAGGCTCTAAAGCCATTGAGATATTGTTTCTTTCGTCGTATCACGATTGCGCGATCCGGTTGCCAAATTGCAAGATGTTAACTGTTTCATAGATTCTTATTCAGTGCCTGCGAAGCTCAAGACATTTCGAGTGACGAGGCATTGCGATTGCGGCCTACTTTCTTCTGACACCAAAGAAAGTCTGGAACATGCGGTCCTTCTGGCCGGGGGTGAACTCGTTGGTACTGGTCACGAGACGTTAGCCGGGTTCAATGACAATATTCCAAGTTGCTGGCTCTGTATTCAAACATCAAACGGGAAGACATACCAAGCATCGTCAGTGTAACCCATGTAGTTGTGAATGGGGTCCAATCCGGGCTGGTCCGGGCAGCTGTCCGACTCGGCTGGGCACCCATAAACCTGTGTCCTCTGTGCGGGCGTGTCCGCGACAAAATCACCAGGCTCCGCGCATCCTCCGGCAAAGGTGTGGTTCAAGCCGAACCAGTGTCCGGCCTCGTGGACCGCGAGATGGCCCAGGTTCCACGACTCGAATGAGCCCTGCTCGGCAGTAAATCCGGGCATGGTCATCGCGCTGAGCTGGCACGAGTCCTTGAAGAACGTCAACTCGTCGGTCTCGGCGAGCGGCGTGGGCCATTGGCAGTAGCCCGTGGCCCCGGGGGAGTAGCTGCTGAAGAAGTACAGGTTGAGCGCGTCGTAGCCGCCCTTGCGCGAGGCCTTGAGCCACGCGTTGTACTCCTCTTCGTGGTAGACCCAGCCGTTCTCCGGTCCTCCATAGATAAGGAACGCTGAGCCCGCGAGGTTGTCGACGTAGCGCTCAGTCGAGTTCAAGACGAGGTTGATGCTGTACCTGGCAAAGGCCTCGTGCAGAACATTCCATGGCGCGTCGATGATCTCGTCGGTGATGAGATCGGCCTCCTCCTCGGTGCTGGCAATGTGGAAGTTCACATCGACCGTTACGTTCGCAGGCAGGTTTTGGCGGCGGACGGACTTCTCCATGTACTGGACAGCCGGATCTTGAATGGCTCCATCATCGGAAACCAGGCATCCTCGACGGACTGGGGCCGGCTGCTCGGCGTTGATGGCAGCGGCGTTGGCGAAGCCCAGAGAGACGAGTCCAAGGATGAGGCCTTTCATGTTGCGGTCGGACTGTCAGGGCTTTCAACGTTGATGGGATGTAGAATCGTGAATCATCGTCAATCACGTTACGGCGCGGCCGGCTTTTAATCTGGAGATTCCTCGTCGTCTTCTTGGCTGGACGTAATCTACAGATACCGAGTTGTATCCACTTGGCTCGTATTGCTGGAGTTCCCACTCGACCCTCTCCACGATTGGCTCATTTCATCGGTTCATGCAACTATTTTGAGTTGCCATGCCCGGGATCCCTGTCCGAAATGTCGGTAGCGGCAGCTGGGAGAACAAGCGTCCGGCATTAAAGCTGTTGATCACCTTCCATTGCGGAGTATTAAAGCTACCTTCCTTGTTGAGCGTGCGCCATGCCCAAAATGACATGGAGGTCCTTCGGTTCCGCAACAAATACGGCCTCTGCTATTACTTCGGCTCGCTGCGAAAACACGAGACTGTGTCGTCGCCGATCGTGAAAGGCCATTGTTGATAACCCAGTTCCTTCGGGTGGGAAAGTCTGATAATTTGGAACGTAGCGAAATTCCAGCCATTTGCTACTCGCGGCTCACAAGTGCATGTAAGAATGGAGGTCACGAGCACGGCATCAATCTGATGACGAGATGACTGGAAAGAGCTGCACACCGTTGGACAATGTTGCCAAAATATGCCGAGTGCAGGTCAGACATCAGAGAGTCCTCCTTGATGCTCCAATGTCTCTCAACCCGCCAGGTCCCTCCTCAAGCCCGTTGCCTCTGTGAGCGCTTGCTCTCCAGCGCCAGTGAGGGCGCATAAACGATTCGCTCTGATCTCCCTTCTGTAAAATGTCGGCAGCATGCTGTCAAAATACATCAGTGAAGTCCACATACAGGTATACTAGGCGAGCAGCACGCACCTCGCCGAGAACAGGGAGAAACTTGGCGCCGTGTCCACTGCCACCAGTACAAACAAAGACGGAGTTGTCGGCATATTGCGGGACGTAGTCAATCTAGTTGAATCAAATCTCAAACTCTGTATCAACATGTGTGCTTGACGGCGAACTTACAACGAAGGAGTTATCAAGAGAGTCAGTGTACCAACACAGCTTCGTGGTATGAAAGTCTTGGCCTTCGAAATCGGGGAGGAAAATGGAAACAAATGGTTTGATCGCCTCTTTGGCTCTTTCAGGCACCACACGAGAGTCCTCCGGAGACAAGGGTATAGACCATTGGCCGTCTTGAGAAAATTCAGCCTCGGGGGGAGCGGGCTGAAAGTTGGTGAACTTGCAGGACTGTTAGCACCTAGCTCAGACCGAGGGCGTAAATCAGATGTTGCAGTACCTTGACGCCTCGATAACCGATTTTGATCAGGCCGTCCGAAGTCCTGGGAAATACATAGATACTTCCAATGTCTTTTCCATCCGCTGTTCGTGCGGCGCTTTTCCACGTAATGACCGGGAAGCGATCGGGAGAGTACTTATCCCAGAGCGAGGAATCATCTTTGCTGATTTTGAAGGTGACTACACTCCCCGCTGAAGACTCCAGGTGGTAGGCCAGCCCGGGTAGCAGCTGCGTAGAAAATGACCCCGCTACGATCCGTCAGTAGAGCCACATGTAGAGGGGGAGTCTTTCCAAAGGGTGCATACCAGCGATTACCACGACGTCGGCCTTGTGCGAGCATCCGTCCTTTGTTTTCAGACCTGTCGCCTTCTTCTGGGATGACGCAGCCAAATCTTGCTCGATTAGGCTGTCAAAAGTGCCCTTCTCGGGGCCAAAGTGAAAGGTGACGCCTTGACGGAGAGCCAACTTGTAAAAGTAGGCACAAGCCTCGCTACACTTCGTGAACCCCGCTAGGGAGTCCAGAACCGCCTCGAATGTCTCCGTCGGCGACGCGTCCGGGATGTTGAAGTCAAGAATCTTTGCATCCCAGCCGCACTTAGCGGCGCGTTCGCGGTCGCTTACATTACTCTTGACAAATTGTGTGTCTCTGAAGCCATCACGCTCAAAATTGGCCAACGTCTCACGCTCTAGGTCATCGAGATCAGCCGTAGGTTGAACACGAAGCATACCACAAGGACTGAAGAGGTCTGATCGGTCTTTCTCGTCTTCCTCCTTACGGCGGAGTTTGTTGATCTTCTCCCATGCAGCTCGACTCTCCAGGGCTAGGCGCTGGTAGTGAATGTTCTTTCCATAAGATGCTCGGAACTAACATTTTGTCAGATGATTGTTCGGAACAGCTTTCTATCGAGAGACTCAGCAACTTACAATCTTGTTGTGATCCACAGAAGCGGCTTGAGTGCTATGAACAAAGTCTGGAGAGTATCCCGATTCATCATATTGGTGCCGGTCGAATACATCGACACGGTAGTCTAGTAAAGACTCGTTAGGCTATATTACCCAAAAAAGGCTAACCAAAGTAGCGTGCTTACTTTTCTTCCTGAGAGCAACGGCGAGAGAAAGGCCGAATATGCCAGCTGAGAGGAGAGTCAGCGGTTGAATTTCACGCAATAAACGTACCACGCACCTCCAACAATAGCAACTGATTTGGACTCGGACATTTTATGGCACACCTCTGAGCTGGTAGCTGCTAAGATTTCCTATGTGAGTGAAATGACTTCCTGATGATTGCGTGTCGGTTGTGAGTTCAATTGCCAGTTTGGAAGCGGGGAAAGATAAAAGAAAACCATTAGTCACTCCGACCCTCCGAAGTCGCTGATCTGCACGGCGGCTACCGCGAGAGCCTTGAGAAGCCTTACATCTGGAACTTTGCGGGGAATTGAGATAAGCATTCCTGTTCGTCATCTGCTCAATCAGGTGCGACATTCCAACAGGAGAGAAAAACGGGGGCGATGTCTTTTTCATCGCCATCAGTTTCCACCATGCACCTCTTCCACTGAAGTCCTGAGAACCGTCATCAAATGTGACAGGCAAAGCCGCCTTCCAAAGCGGAAGAAAGCTACTGGTCGCGGTTCAGACTTTGGAGGATTTGCACGGCCTTTCCGTGACCAGACCGATTGAAACTCATGGTACTCGCGTAGTACAATCCAGGGACCCGAATGACGCCAATTTCGCAACGTTCACCGACTCCTCGAGGCCACTGCCTGTCGACATTCTTCGTTATAACCATATCAGGGAAATGAAAAAAGAGCAGACCCTCGTGGCAAAACAAGGATCCCCAATGCTGAGCTGTGACTGTATCATACAACGTCTGCTGTTCTATAATGGTGCCAAAGTTGGAGTCTTCGCCGATCGCTTCCTGCTCCCACAAGTTAACGTAGATTCACAGAATCGGAAGGCGTATTAACCTTGTCGCTGCTTTTCCAGTACAACGAAATAGCGCATGATTTTCAGGTTTAGTAAATTAAGAAGCTACTGAACTGCGTCGTTCTGCTGACGACTGGCTGCTTTGATCACGATTCTCGGATCTGGCAACTAAGCCTTAGCAAAGACAATCTTCATCAGTGCAGCACGAAGACTGTCTCCACGACGAAGTTCAATCTCCATGTCTACAAATACAAATTCCGATGGTTTAGGTCAGCACTTTATTCCTGTACTCCTTCGACGTCATCGGTCGTAATTTTGGGCAAATTGCCTGATTTCCGATCCGCGGCATTGTAGGTGAGTGCCAATTTTGAGTTCTCTCACTCCCGATCTTTCTTCTTGGAAAACTTCGACAGCGCTTTTTGGGGGCCTTCCGAAACCTTTCTCATCGTCTCTTGAACGAATCCGATACCTTAGGCTATGGGGCTCTCTGGGGACTCTCTTCATTGTCACAGGTCGGCTGCGTCATCCGTCGAGGGGGCTTGGGTGTGTAGTCAGCCGGATCAAACGCATTCAATATCCACTCGTCGAAATTTTGGGCGGTCCAGTCTTTTGGGTACCAACCTCGGAGGTGCTTCAGCTTTCGAATGCTGAACTTGTCGGCAGGCAGAGGCGGACGCACCCAGTCCTGATACCGATTCTGCGGCTGGATGCACTTCGAATCAACTATAGAGTGGCGATAGTTGATGAGAACCGCTCGGGGCACGTCGGAATCTTGGTCAGCCCCAATGAGGATGTTGTCTGGATGGATGAACCGATGATCAACACCAGCGTAGATCTGTCTTACGTAGCCATCGACAAAGTGGCGCAGTGTCTCCAAGCGAGCATTTTCTCTGAGATTCAGGTGTTTCAATGGCGCAGGCAACTGAGAGCGAGAAGGCAGTTGAAGCGAGCCATTGCTGCCCAAAGGACACAACTCTGACATGCACACTCCTTGAATGTGTTCCATGAGAATTGCGCCAACGTACCGATACTTGGGCCTGTCTTTGACCAAATCGTTGGTCGTTCGCAGCTTGACAGCGTAAACACCGTAGTACGCAGGAGCAAGGCCACCCGCGATGTCTTTTCTTTCTTCAAGTTGCCGGTATGCTGCGACTTCGCGACTGAGTGACATGTCCGCCCAAGCAGTGTCTTTCCAAGGACCTTCCTCCGGGGGAACTTCAGCGGGGTAGAACATGGGGTCAAAGATTTTGACCACCACGGTGTCTTCCAGCTTCAAGGGGTCTGGGATAGCGGTGCCGAAGTCCTTCAATATGCACTTCAGAACATGCGGGCCAGTATCAAGACCTCCAGATAAGATTTCCTCCACCTTGAGCGTGATCATATGGAGCCGGGTCGTCTGGGGCGTCTCTTCAGCAACCTCTCCAGCGAAGCCGGTCGGCGTGTAGTCGTACGCTGCTTCGGTCCGAGATACTTCCTTCTCTCCTTCTGCGAAGCCGAGTTGATCGATATCAATTCCCTCTGGAACTGGGTACACCGAGAAAATGTAGGGGCCGGGCGGCGAGTAGGGGGTGAGAACCAGAATCTTGCCAGGGTTGTATTCCTCTCTCTCCTTCTCCATGCCGTCGTCTACGTAAGTTTCGTCCAAGGAAAGATTTATCGGGCTCTCAGTAGGCGAAGGGATCTCTTGAGATACACACGACACGGAGACGGGTGTGGGGGAATTTTGTACGGCAGTGGGCTTCGAGGTTGAGAGGCCGGCTGACGCTTCATGATCGCTGCACATCGTGGAGTTTGGGGGGTTCTCCATGTGTCGTCGCATGTGCATCGGGATTTCAACTCGCTCGTCCATGGTTCTAGAGTCCCGTGAGTCGTCCAAGGTCGAGCCTGAGACTGCACGGATGGTCTGATCCCGCGGTGCGACCGTGGAGATTCTTCGGATGGTGAAGTGAAGGCGCCGATGAGCTTTTGCAAACGGGTGGACCTGGACGGAGAGAAAGCGAACGGCAGAAGAGACGAAGGTTTCTCCGCCTCTGAATCAAGTGGCCGTTTGTATCTCAGCCTTTAGGGGGCCCGGAGAGTTTCGGCACTTCCTGATCAGCCACGCTACTGGGAACCTTTTGGGCCGCCCTAGGCGAAAGAAAAATCTTCAGAGTCTAGCCATATATCAACTGCCCTCGGGCGGCTTAGTGCTGAGGTGATTCATTAAAGCTCCATTACGTCAGGTAAGGTACTTAAGCACATTCCGTCAGAAGACATAGAGGAGGCTTGGAAAAGGCCCTTTAGAAGCTTCTGATTGCTCCAATCAAACGAGGTTGTGAACTTATGAGACCATTAATAGAGTTTGACTGCACTATGCCTTTTGCCCCAGAGATTTCTTTTCCTTTGCCCCTCCAGGGCTACAATTTGTTCTAGAGTGCTGATTTCTTCCTCTTCAATTGAGAAGATCGCTGCAATATTTAGACACGGGTAGTATAATATACAGAAGGTCCAATGTTGTTGGTAATTTGAAAAGTAGATTCAAGGAAACTTTCTAGTAGAAAACTAGAATGCACTGTAATTCTTAACTGAGTGAGGCATAATTTGGGTGAGTCTGGTGATAGCTCGAGCCAAGCCAGACAGCCTTATCTCTTCCACGTGGCTAGAGCCTACTAGGTATCTAGTGTACTTCCGCCAGTTATGATCGCAATAATGCTAGCGTGAAGAGCTTCCCTGGTCTTTCCATCATGTTAATCAGAAGAATCTTTTGTGATTCCGGGGCAGATCTTGATCTTTAACAGTCAGAGTGATGGATACTACCAGACACCTCCATTACAGCACTAAGATGACTACCGACATTCCGATCTGACGCGTGCAAGCCAGCAAGTTTGTTACAATTTTGAGTGTAACATCTTGTTTCAATCAACCTTGAGTGTAACAACTTAATACACCTATCTCATAAATGCAGCACTCCTAAGTGAGTGTAGATTTGGACCTCAGCAGATCATTGCATAGGGTACATTAGGTTTATCATTCTACCTAGGCAGTCAGCTAGTCCAGATCCTGGTTCCCGTAAAAGTAGCAGCAATGATTGAATCACAAAAGCCTATGTCACTTGGATCCTGCAAGGCTGTGAGAAACGGGAAAATGCACAAGAAAGATCAGAAGAGCTAAGAAACAACAGAATGTAAATCTGGGTGCTGCTCTCTCTTGTACTACCTTATAAATTAACCTATTTCATCGGGTGCCCTACTTTCCTTGCTACACCCCTTTTAACTCCTCTATTAGGTAGTGTCTAAAGAAGAACCAGCCTTTCCTATAGGGGTACATGTACCAATGCTCATCTCTTCTGAAACCATGGGGAGCCTACGATTGTCGCCACGTCTTTTCCGAGAAGTCGATGGATCTGGATTCCTGGGTGGTAGTTGTTCCACCACAGGCAACTAATTCCGTCCTCATTCGTGCATGTTGCGTCGGGTGCACCATAGGCCTGTGGGTTACCGATTGCCGCTTCATATGCCTTGGCAGTATGGATGAGCCACGCGCGACTGTCGCGGTATGTTTTCTTGATATTCTTGAAATTCTTCTCCAAGATGTGATTGTACTGAACAACAGCAGAAGCGAGTTGAGAGTTGACTTCGGGTTTCTTCTCGAGCATCAGGGGGGTAAGATGCTGTGCTATTGTGGGACATTAGCAAATTATGGTGTTAACCACGTGGTATGACAACCTCTCCTCCTGATAACCTCTGCCTTCTCGAAAGCTCTGACATAACGTTCGAATAAGACTTCACTTACGGGCGCAGGTCAGTAGCACAAAATTCCTCACACCAGCGTTGTGAAGGCGTTGAATCTGCTCGAAATATCGCTCGGAAACCTTTTCATAAAGCGACAGTGTGTCATTCCGTGCAAATGATTCGCCGACGTCATTGTTCGCGATCCAGACGCCCACAAGAACGTCACTCCAGGACCATGGGCTACTTTTAAAGACATATGACTCGAAAAAGGTGTCGACTTGGTCCATAAATGTGTCGATACCCTCCCTGTATGTTGGAATAAGAGTCGTATCTGTTGTAGCGCCTCCTACTGCGAGGTTGTACGATAGAACCTTCGTCCGATTGAACTCGGTAATGGCAAATCCCAGCCAATTCAGACCACCACTTGTTGTGTAGCCAGGCAGCTTAGGGTTTCCAATGGGGTTAGCAGTCGATGGCGCAGTGCCATTGACGGAAAAGCCAGTTTGCGTTGTCGAACTTCCACTGCTTTCGCGTTAGCCAGTGTTTCAATGAGGCTTGAGAAGATCTATGAACAAGAAGAGGCCCGGAGGTTCAAGGGTTACTCACAAAGTAACAAAGTGCTTTAGCCCCGATGGATTCTGTTGCCAGCCGGGGGCAGGAGATGTTCCCACTTTCGTGGCAAGCAATAACGGGGTGAGAAGGAGAAGGAGTTGTCCGAACATTTCGGAAGTGGACTGACTGGCTATCAAAAATGAACTTCGAGTCAATTGAGAAGGTTGAGATGCAAGAAATCAAAAGGTGTCTTTGATGGCGTCTCTACAAGCTCACGGGCATCTGGCTTATTACTTATGTAGATATTCTCATATGATCCCTCCAGCATATCGGTCGGTGCGCGTACATAGTGGGCTGTGGATTTTCGCGCTAATCCAAGAAGTCCTTTGAATCCGAAGCCATCGCGGTCATGACAACTGCCTAATGATAATAGGAATGACTCCCGGTCCATCTTTTTCAGCCGCTCCCGGGTGACGATGTCCAGGGTTGTCCAATTAGACGTTGAACTAAGTCCATTTTAGGACTCAACTTGGCTTCGCATGTCGGAAGATCCTGCTCGGTTGGGGGCAATGCGGAGGGAGAGCTTCCATTCCCAACTGGGTAGAGTCGATCCCAATCGGCCTCCAAAAGTAAGTTCCGGGGATGCGACTAACCCACACAGGGCGCGGAAATATAAAGTGCGAAGTTGAAGTTCATAGCAACAGTCGCGGGTTACAAATTTGTACTCCGTCCGAGCATCTCGGAAAGAATCGTGCAAGTGAGGCTTCATGTTGTATCGTGCCATTCTTCGTCAGTCATACTTGACAAAAATGGGACTCGTGATGACTTTTCCCCCCGTATGCTCCCTTCCTACAAAGTAGACTGCCCGATCGTCTTCCTTGCAGGAATCTGGCTCAACCGTGAAAACACCTTCTACTCTCCGAGGCAAGGGGACGTCCAACAGACTTTCGACGGAAACATACAGATCCGCACCGCCATCAATATGTCGCTTAACCCCGCCGCTCTGAGTCGCCTCCTGTCCACTAGCCACGACATTGAACCGAGGTTGTGCCTTGTGGGGGTTCCCTTTGAGAGGGTCGCCAACTTTGACGTAACCACCCAAGTGACCAGAGAGAGTGATTGAGGAGGGGACTTCTGACGTGTCGGCGAGGAATACTTCGACTCCGTCAAAGTCGCCGCTTGTCCGTGTCTCGAAGATTATCTGTGTTTCCGAAACCAGCTTGATATCCTCCTCGGCGTTGTCCAGCACACCTCCAAATGGCCGGATGTGAGAGATAACTACACCGGGAATCAAAATAGACCCTTGCCAGACCGCCTCTCGGTATCTGTCGTATACGCGGGCGCCTCCCCATGTGACACGGATCTTTCTCGGGGTAGAACCAGAAACCAATTTCGATGCCTCTTCTTGGAGATTCCGATGGAAAATCTGCCCGCTGGCGTCCCAGGCCTCAATGGAAGAGAAGCCATCGTTTCCGAAAAACCCGTACTTAAGATCAAGTGACTCGCCATGCTTGACTACGACGTCATCGCCTTGTAAGTGACCGTCGTTCGTACTCACAAGGCCGACCAGCCGTTCTCCGGTAGTAGCAAATGTTCTCCTCGCCCGAAGTGTCTTCGCTACATCGCCTCGTTCCAGCTTATCTGCCAGAACACCGGTCAATCCGCCCTTGGTGCCGAACACCGCAGTGCCGGGAACTCCGCCACCGCAGCGCCCTCGATGCTCGTCCGAATTGGCAGAAACACCCAATTTCCAGCCTCGCTTCACAGCGTCGCGGAGAAGCCACTCGAACAGGCCCCATGCGCTACCAATCTCGAGAAGGCGTTCCAGCTGCGGATGATGCCACGCAAGCTTGCACCTCCGGCCTCCGACATGAGGGATGAGAAGATGAGTTTCCGGCGAATGGGCATATGTCGCATATACCTCGTCCAGAGGCCAGGCGCCAGGTACCAGTTCTGCTGGACCATCTTCGTTCCATTCGAAGCTCCGTGCCGCGTTGCCATGTTTGTCGAAAGGAAACTCAGGCTCATTCAGGTTCGGATCATCCAGGAAGACGACACTGTGATCTCCGCCAGCTGCCGAGTTGCCACACCATTCGGTGCCAGGGAAAACAACGAACTCTCCTGGAGAGTTGACCCTCTTAATAATCTCAAGCGTCTTCTCCCAGCGCTGCTTGGTCACATTAAAGTCGTTTGCCGTGTAGCCGACGACATCGAGGCCGGCAATTTGCTGGGCGTATGAGAAGTTGTAGGTTGTTGAGTTGGTGCCAACGGTGTCATCAGAATGAACGTGGAGATCCGAGTAAAGTGGTCGAGGGAGCGGGATGGACGTGTCGACTGAGATGTAGTCCTGACTGGAGACAAGAACGGCGTCATCACCGTCCAAAACTGTCACTGATAGGTTATAATCTCCGTCAGATTCGAGGGCGGTCGTATCACTGACAACAGTCCAGCCTTGACTTGGGAAAGCGAGGGAGTTCTGCCAAACAGCGTCGTTTGATGTGCCGTCTTTGATGATGGCCACTTGGGCTCTCAAATTAGAAAGTTCCGCTGTCGCATTGCCCCATGCATCCTCCGTATGAATGTGAATGGGAATTGCCACGCCAGGTCTGACAAGGCGAGGAGTAGTAGTCTTGACTTTGGCGACGGGTCCTGGCTTGATTGGAAATGCAATGTCGGGCTTGATAGGCGCGAATCTCGAGGTGCCGACAGGGTCAATGTACCATCGCATTAGAAAGTTGTCCTCGACAAAGGTTTGGACTCGCGTTCCACGCGAACCCCATCGCCTGTCGCCGATACGGACGGTGATCTTGTCGCCCGGGTTCATATATCCATCCACGATGTCGATGATGATGGCCTTCTGAAAGGGCCTCTCGTGGCCTTTTTGGTCAAAGCGGACAGCCAAAGATTGAACGGTTGCAGGGGTCTGTCCCTCATGGAGGGGGCCTGCTGTGTATTCCGCCGAGACATAGTTGTCTTGTTTGGGATCTGAAGTCTGGAACAATGCCCAATCGGAGTAGAATTTGAACGTCCCTTTGATCCAGGCCCCGTCCGCAAGGCCGCTGGCGCCCACTGTGTATTCGACTATGAGCTCGGTCCATTCGCCTGCGGTGAGCGTTATAGTGTTGCATGTCAAAGTTCCAAGAAAAGGAAGCTTCTTTGTGTGTTGGTACAGCCCCTTGGGAGCAAAATATTGGCCTGCAAGGCTTTGGAGTTGCTCATCTGTCAGAATCTTCATGATGCTTTTGAAGGTTCTGTGTGATATGTTGAGGCAAGGGAACAGATCATGGGGTCATTCTTTGGTTCATTTACAATAAGACTACTCTCCTCAGATGTAGTCCTCAAAAGGCAGCGCATATGTTGGATCAAATGTCGGGATCCTTCCGACACTGACAGTGAGCGTGTGTGGGGCCTCTAGATTGTCACATATATCAAGCAGATTGAGTGACCGATGTCAATGCCCACCTTCCGACCCGGTTCTGCGGCAATAAGACGGCGCAATTCTGTACTAACTAAATACTGTCCTACTGCGACTGATTGAGATGTTGATGGTTTCGGGAAAAGAGTCACACGTCGCCGAAGCTGTCTATCGCTTCAAGACACCTACTTAGGTAGGCATGTATTACGTCCACATGAGAGGGATAGTGACAGAACAGTTTCTCTGACTTTCATATCCAGAGGTTCTCCATTCTTGACCACTCAACCTGGATACCTCAGCACATCCTTCGAAAGGCTACTCAAAATACTTCGTCATGAACATGAATCGGCAATGTCTACTTTCGGAGATTTTCGCCTAACCACGTGCCGTATAGATGCAGAGATCTGTTGAGCTTGATATCATCCTTGCCGGCTTCAATCCTTCCACCCCACCCAAAAGCACACAATTTCCCAGTTTGCAAGTCTGCGGGCCTGGGAACAGGTGACGATTAGTATTCTCCGTTCTCTAGCCCGATTTTCTGAGTCTTGGTTGGGAAAAGTGACCCAGATAAAGGAAATTCTCTATCCCAAAGGCTCGGGTTTTCTCCGTATTTTCGGTATTGCGTGATTCAGTCCACTGTCATCGTCATGTTTCTCTGCAGTTTGTCCATAGAGGGCCATGCAAATGAAAGTCTTCCACTCTTGTGGGGAGCCTGACGTCCAAATGGGCTCCCGCTGATGGCAAGTCGATCGCTCTTTAATCCGGTGCAAGTTGTAGAGGTCGATTGCCATTTATCTAACAACAGCCTGTCTCATGTTTATAGCATCAGATTGATGATCCCTGACGCTCGAAGCCATGGAAAAGAAAGATATCGCGGCCGTAGAGCCACCAAATGCCGTCAATGGATTTGATAGTGAAACAAAGTCTATATCACCCGTCGATTGGACAGAAGATGAGGAGAGAAAGGCGAAATGGAAGTAAGGCACAAAAAAAGGATCATCTGGTAGATGTTGTTAAGTCTAACGATGATGCTCACAGGTTGGATTTGATTATCGTGCCACTCCTGACCCTGGGGTTCTTCTGCCTACGTGCGTACAACCGACCTCTCGTTACAATGTGTATCTGACCGAGATGTAGAACTCGACCGAGGCAATATTGCCAATGCAATCACGGATACTTTCATGGAGGATGTGGGAGTTACACAGTTCCAGTTCAATGTTGGACAACAGCTCCTATCACTGGGCATCGTCCTCTTTGAAATCCCATCCAACATGATCCTATACAAGGTCGGTCCGGGCAAATGGCTCACCCTTCAGCTGTTCTTGTTCGGCTTGGTTAGCACCTTTCAGGCGTTCCAGACCAACTATGCCAGTTACCTGGCGACGAGATTCCTCCTCGGTGTCACCGAATCAGGTTATATCCCTGGAGGTCTTTGGACGTTGTCCACGTGGTACACTCGCAAGGAGACTGCGAAGCGTGTGATGATTTTCTTCTTCGGCAACCAACTCGGACAGGCATCGGCAAAGTTGATTGCCTACGGAATTCTTCACATGAAGGGTGTCACAGGGTACCCTGGCTGGTTTTGGTTGTTCATCATCATGGGCGGCTTCACCATCACCAACGGAATCGTCGTTGGCTTCTGCCTCCCCGACGCATTTCAGAACCCCCACAGCTGGTTTCTTCCAAAGTTCGACTTTTTCACAGAGCGGGAGCTTCACATTCTGCAGACCCGTGTCATGCTCGACAACCCGAACAAGGAGAACAAGAAACAGCACATTGGCATCGCTGCTTTCAAGAAGGCTGTAAGTCGTCGAGATTCACGCCCCGGGGACGGCTGGAGGACTCACAACCTCCCCTACTGATTGAATGTGCTAACAGTATTCCAAGTTCTCTAACCGGCGTATCTGGGTACACGTCTTCATCACTCTCAGAAACAACGGGCCTTTCAGAGGCTTTGACACTTACAGCCCGACGATTATCAGAAGTTTTGGCTTTCCGTCCCTCACGAGCAATGCGCTCGCCGCCGTGGGACTGTTTCCCCAAGTCCCTGTTTCGTTTGCATTCAGCTATGTTTCTGACCGTTTGTAAGTTGTCGACATTTGCTCCCATCCCAAGAGCTTCTTGAGTTGACAGGTCCGTCCAGCAACAAGCGCGGCGAGACAACGATGGCGGCGATCGGGTTACACATGTTCGGTTACATCCTGAATCGTATCTTCACTGAGATCAACAAGCGCGGAGTGAGATACTTCGGAGTTGTGTGGACTCAGACCTTCGCCTCGTTCCCGCATCCTCTCAATATCACGTGGATGTCACTGACTTGTACCGATTCTGAAGAGAGATCATTGGATACGACCAGTCAGCCTTCCCGACCGCGTAGGCGTAATCAAAGCTCCCTCCCGTCGTCGGGTAGAGAGTCGCGCAACTGGGTCCATAAGTGAAAGTGACGCCCTCCACCTCTCGAATGGCATCCGATGCAAGCTGTGCGAGCTTGATGTGCTGGCCCAGGGTGTCGATGTAGTACGTGCAGTTATAGCCGACCGGGGCGAGGAAGTACTGGCTGTAGCTGTGCCAGTCGATGTAGAGCCTGATTCCATTCGTGTCCCGGAGTTCGTCCACCAGCTTGTGCAGTCCCTTCATCTCTGGTGTGTCGGCTGGCGCTTCTCCTCTGTATGTCTGCGAACACGGGTCGGTTGAGGCCCCGAGGGGGTTGGCGTCCCACTTGTACGGCCAGTTTCGGTTGATGTCGCGCCCGTAGCAGGTCGAGTTCGTGGAATTCATCGGCGGTGGTTGGCGGTTCTTTCTCCACAATCGTTCGGTTGTTTGGGTGTAGACAAACCCATCCTGAAACCAAGTCAGAATTAGCAGATTAGGAAGAGACTAAGAGGCTTTTTTCATACCGGGTTAACAAATGGGAAGCTGTAGATATCATGAGAATCTAAGAAGCCCGTCGTCATGTTGTCTACACCGTAGCCTTGGATGAGCTGGAGCGTCAGATACTCAACCACCTGTTCTCGTGTTAGCTTAGATTCTTGTGGATCATGTTTGATGGATGGAACCTGCCGGAGCGACGATCCATTCTCTGGCATGGACCGTTCCGTGCCAAAGCACAGCTGGCTTGCCGGGTCCATCGACTCCCCATAGGTGAATGCCAAAGATATCTCGGCCTTCATACGAGGTCCCTGAAGAAACCAGCTCCGAGTTGTTCGGGAAGGCTTTATGGAGTGCTTCCACATATGCCTTGTGCTCTTCGTAGGGGTGGTAGCTATCGTACCAAGCAAGATCGTCGACCTGTCTCTTCCAGACCGCGCTGACGGCTGACTCTGCTGCGATGGAAGCGCCTAGGTCACCATGCATGACATGGTAGTCCAGGTCCAGAGCTTTGAACGAGGCGACCTGACTGTGAGAAATGGCAATGTCGATGTGCTTGTTCACGACAGTGTTCCACTCGTCATAGTCGATTCCTGAGAGCTTTTGTTCAATTTCGGCCAGCTTGGCGCCAGTCTTGACGCGAAGGACCTGGTAGCCGTCGTAGGTGAGCGGGCTCCTGGCGGATGCCAGCGAGACCAATATTGCGAGAGGGGCAAGAAGGCGCATCTTGAAGCTGATGGGTGTGAATCTGACAGTATCGTCTTCCCGCAGAGACTGGAGGACGGCCCCGATCTTTATTTACCTTTCGATCCTCAACGGTGTAACTCGGCACCGCCCAGTTGTTCGGCGTCATCGGAGCGCAAGGAAGCTTCCGACTTAGCTTCCGACTTATTCTGACTCCAACTTGACCCCTCAATTCTTGGAGAACGTTACAGCGCAGTATCTTGGACAGCGTTTGCGCCTTCCAAATGTAATCTAGATGGTACTTGGCGATCTTGGCACATTTTATCATCTACCTTCGGTCGCCAGTATCCTGTTCTATCTTGACCGCGAACCACGGCTGACGCCGTATCTCTGACAGGGCTGCGATTGCAGCAGGCGTTGGATTCTTGGGTCTCTGGCGGAGATAGACATAATAGCCGAAGCTTGCAGCTTGCAAATACTGCACTGGTAACGTCATCGGCCTGCAGTAATACGAGCACCGCTTCAATCTGGTCTCTGCTGTCATCCGATGGCGGTGACGCAGTTGCGGATACACGGCGCCATCCCACTTGCGGGGTTTCAGCCACGCCATTGTATCCCAGCTTGTCGCTATCAACTTGATTTGTTGACTTGAAGAAGGCTTGGTTGGAATCGCCCGTGGTCTGACCTTGACGAAAGCCTGGTTACATCGTGACGCCTCTGGATTATCTTCTTTCAAGGCCCGAGGCGCCGGATGGACCCTTGCAGATGGCCATTGCTCGTGGTCGTGGCCATTTGAAGACAAGCTTCCGGTCGCCACAAGTTTAAATGCCACTACCTTCGAAGCCAAATTGCCAACCCACGGGATGGCAATAAACTCCATGGGCAGGTCTGGAAACATCCCATTATGTGTCGTTCATGACTCGCGCATCATGATTGTAGAGCGATCAGTGTCTATGGGCGCAAAATAGTAGAGACCAAATTGTTGCTCCGTTTGCTACGTATCAGTGTCTATGGGCGCAAAATAGTAGAGACCAAATTGTTGCTCCGTTTGCTACGTTTATCTCTACTTGCTTGTCTCCCAAATGCCCGAAATTTCCAGTCCGTATTCCGCATTGGAGCACCAGTTGCTGGAATTTTATGATTGGGCCTTTTGTTGCATGGAAGCACCATGAGCTTTCCATGTAGGCAATTCTGTTTTTGAGTCGACTTGAAGAGCTCCTTCAACCTCTCGAAGACAAGAACGTGCGTCCAAAAGGCCGGCAGTCTGAGATCATACGGACTTCTAACTTTCATGTACGTCTCGTACACTCTTTCAAATGAGGTTCTTTGTTTTCTGCCTTTTCATCATCCTCCTAATCTGCAACCACCCAGACAGGGCAACTCCTGCTGACGAAAACTAAGAAGATGCCCATTCTCTCCAACTGTTTGACCCATCTCTCTTACTCAACGTTCGACTTCCCCAGCAATCGCGTACTTCCGCCACAACCCAGCTTCGCTGTCCAGTGCCCGGCATCATGTCTTCCACCGCCTCAAAAGGCACTGACCCTTCTCAGTCATGCAAAAGCGCGAGCCAAGGCGTCAAGAAGGACAATCAACTAGAGGCTCAGATGAGACATCTAAACATCATCCCTGAAGAACAACACCAAGATGAAGTCCGATCCAGCCCGCTTCTGACGGTTCCGCTCGTCAACAGGTCGCCTCCCTCACAGTTCGCCCTCTTCGGCGCCAGCATATCCGAAGACGCGTCCTCCTTGGACAAGGCCCGTCTCTTCCACAACGTCGCATGCCCGTCCAGCGTCTTCATCTGCGGCAGTCAAGGCTCGGGCAAGAGCAACACCCTCGCCTGTCTTCTCGAGAACTGTCTGATCCCCAGCAGTCTCGGCAGGTTGCCTCACCCTCTGGCGGGCATCGTCTTCCACTACGACAGTTTCGTCTCCGACTCGGGAGGGCTCCCCTGCGAAGCCGCATTCCTTGCATCTCACAAGAAGGTCTCTGTCAGAATCTTGTGCGCGCCGACGAACATCCGCACTATCCAGGTATCTCCGGCATTCCCCAGACTGTCAATCACCTGAGGTCGCGAGTGCTGATCGCTTTGCAGGGCATGTACAGCGGGATTCCCAGGGTCAAGATCGAGCCCCTGAGACTGAGCGACCAGGATCTCAACACCAGACGCATGAACGATCTGATGGCGGTCGGAGAAGGCGGCAGCATGCCCCTGTACCTGCACGTCGTCAACCGCATCCTGCGGGACATGCGCATCGAGCAGCAGAAAACTGGCTCGGGTTTCAGCTACATCACTTTCAAGAGACATCTCGACAAGGCGGACCTCACGCCAGCTCAGCGAGGCCCGTTGAGCCAGCGCCTCGACACTCTCGAGAGCT
The DNA here is from genome assembly GCA_025962755.1 of Colletotrichum tropicicola. Classification (NCBI taxonomy): domain Eukaryota; kingdom Fungi; phylum Ascomycota; class Sordariomycetes; order Glomerellales; family Glomerellaceae; genus Colletotrichum; species Colletotrichum tropicicola. The sequence goes on from JAOWMA010000338.1 coordinate 32,890, forward strand.
TCATGGTCAAGAGCAAAGGAAAAGCCAAGGACGCCACGGTTGGCTGGCAGCCAAAGGCATGTCGCAACTCTCTCTCATGCTGCTGACCCTTGGCTGTGGTTTTGACTAATATGACTTGTAGCCCGGTCAACTCACCGTCGTCGACCTCTCTTGCCCCTGCGTCACGGCGGAGTTGGCCTGCTCCCTGTTTAACATCTGTCTCTCGCTCTTCCTGGAGCAAAAGTCTACGATCGGACGTGTCGTTGCCATGGACGAGGCGCACAAGTACATGAAGGACTCGGCCGAGAGCCAGACGCTCACTGACTCGCTTCTGGAAATGATCCGACTCCAGCGGCATCTGGGCGTTCGCGTGCTGATCTCGACACAAGAGCCCACGGTCTCGACGAAGCTCCTCGACCTCTGCTCCATGACGGTGGTCCACCGGTTCACTTCTCCCGACTGGCTGCGCACGCTGCGAGACCACTTGGCCGGCATCTCGTCCCTGTCAGTCACCGTCGCGGATGGAGGAGGGGAAGCTGAAGCTGTGAGGCCGGTCATCATAGGCGGAAAAGATCCCGTCCTTGAGTTGTTCGCTATGATTGTGTCGCTGCACACCGGACAAGCGCTGGTATTCGCACCCAGTGCCGTCCTGGGCATGAACGAGAACGGAGAGGGCAGGCCGGCTTCACTTCAGCGGCTGGCTCATCGTGCACTCAGAGTCAAAGTTCGGTCCCGGTTGACCAAAGATGGCGGGAAGACGGTGATGGCTTGATTTGGGCATTGTGATGATTCAATTCCATGGGGTTCAGTTGGATGTTACTGTGGGTGTGCGCGGTTGCTGTGCAGCGCCGGCAACAGAAGGCATCATGTCGTAGGTTTCTGAGGCTTCAAATAGCCTTGGATGCACGCTGTCTAGAAATCAATCCAGTAGTGAACGGGTGTGACCTCGATCGCACTGATTCCAGATCTGCCAAACGATGAGTGAGACTTGTAGCTTCGGGTAGCGGTGAGTGACGGGTGGCAAACGAGAGCGAGTCATTTTTGGGGCCGATGACAGACGCTCAGATTCCCGCCAATCACTCGGCACAAACAGAGCCGAAAGACAAACACCCTTTTTTTTCTTTGCAGTGCGGGACGGGGCTGGTCTGGGCCGGCCGGTGCTGTCTTTTATCGACGGGTTGTTTCAGTCACAGGAACCAAAAGATGACTGTGCAAACAATGCAGCCAATGACTGAGACACGTGCTGGAGGTACGGGTGAGGGTGTATTACAGCTGAGTCACTGAGAGCATTGTCACTTCCTTGTATGAGTCTCTGGGGCATCAGCATCCGTGTCTCCTTCCGCCCCCCGGACCCGTGGCTCCTTCTTCTTAAGTACCTTAATAATTACCTAGCGGGGCTAATTGTTCCTTATCCGGGGTAAATCGAGATGGGCAATGGAGTAATAACAACCTGGAAGGTAACGAACCTGGAGGGAAAGCACAAGCCACGCCCACGCCCACAATCCCAGCCCCGGGATAGGGCTCCCAAAAATTTTCACGATGCCCTCATTTAGGAAAGCGGGTCCCGGCCGTGTCTGGGCCTTATCTCTGCTAGCGCACGAGGCGATACGCAGCTCTGGAGACTGGACCCCTTTGAGGGCGCTTTTCTTCTCCGTTTAGCGCCTGCTGGCGCTTTTGTCTCTCTTCCTCCGATCCCGCCTTCTGTCGCATCGTCATCTTCATCGCCAACACCTCTGCACCACCTCCACCACGCCCCAGGTCCAGCCGTCCGCCCCCAAGACGAGACGGGTTCAAATGAGGCCGGCAGCCCATCCGCTGCCGCCGTCGAGCAGCCTCCCGCCCCTGCGGACGCTGGACCAGCTCACCGAGGCCCAAATCACGTCCGCCCTGCAGGGCCTGGCGACCATCTACTGCTCGCTGCCCGTCTCCGTCGCCTTCCAGCTGCACCCGGACCACAAGGCCGCCCACCATGCCGCCGCCGCAGTCGACTCCGGTTACGTGTCCGAGACCGACGACGACCACGAAGAGGTGGACGGCGTCGACCACCACGTCGCCGCCCTGCGCGTCGACGCCTTCGAGCGCAACTTTGCCGAGCGCTGGCTGACGGGCTTCATCGCCCGCGCCGAGACGCTGTCGTGCTTCGAGTCCGACGACGCCTGCCAGCTCGCCTTAGACCAGGCGTCGTGCGTGCTCGAGTCCTTCTTTGCGCCTCCCGAGGACGAGGACGCCGAGGACGACAAGGACCAGGACTACACGCGCGACTTTTCGTTCGAGCTCTCGTTGGCAGCAGCAGGCGAGCGCGTCCCCGTCACCGTGCGACTCAACGATCGGCTTGCAGGGACCAACTCGGCCGATCCGGACGACGTCGGCCTGCAGAGCTGGGGCGCGTCCATCGTCCTCTCGGATCTCATGTGCGCCGACCCGGCCCGCTTCGGTCTCACTCAACCCGCCCTCGGCTCCTCGCCGCGCATCATCGAGCTGGGCGCGGGCACTGGGCTGGTGAGCCTGGCGCTCGGCAAGATGCTGCCTCATCTGGGCGCATCGAGTTCGACGGTCGTCGCGACGGATTACCACCCCGCGGTGCTCGCCAATTTGCGGTCCAACGTCGACATCAACTTCGCCCCGGAATCGAGCCCCATCAAGACGACCATCCTCGACTGGTCGGCACCCGTACTCGACGCGCCCTTGGACATCCCCGCTGAAATCATTATTGCGACGGACGTCATCTATGCTTCGGAGCATGCGGCCTGGCTGCGGGACTGCGCGACGCAGCTGTTGGCGGCGGAGGGTGTTTTCTGGCTGCTCGTTACCGTCCGGCGAAACGGCCGGTTCAACGGGGTCAGCGACAGCGTGGAGGGGGCCTTCGGGGCGGCTGACAGGCCCCGGGGCCAGGACGGAAAGCAACTCACCATCCTGCACAGCGAAATAATTGAGAAGCGTAATGGGGTAGGCCGAGGCGACGAGAGCGGCTACAAGCTTCTGAGAATCGGGTGGGCATAGAATCTGAGAGGATAGAGCACAGAGCATAGACACGAGACACGAGACACGATGCATTAGACAGAACTAGACTATAGACTCTGCAAAGACCATAGATACGGCCCGCAAACGAGGGCAGCAGACCATAATGAGAACAGCTTGCAAGCAATCTCGACAGCTGTGTGCTTTTGCAAACTTGAAGTTTCACTCGCCGTGCTGTGCCGGTAGAAGAAGGGACACGGAGCCAATGTCGCGATTGACTTACACGGCCCGGCCCCCTGCATGCGGAAGGGCGGCTAACAGAGTACACAGTGCCACAGATGTGCAAGCCCAAGCAGACTGGCCAGATAATGACCATTGCTCGCGTTTCTCGGATACTGATGTCTGATGGGCAGCCACGTCCTTTGGGCATGGAGTTCCGTTGAAGCAGAGAAACGGAAGCAGAGAAACGCTGCAGACTCACATACAACCGTGTAAACGGGTTTCAGGCTGCAGCAGTTGGTTCAAATTGGTGTTGGACCCCACGAAGTCTTTCCCGAGAAATTTCTATGTTTCCACAATAGAGAGAGCGCCCTGTAGCAGTGGTAAAGATAACACACGTCTGCGATTATCCCCGCCCAAGTCACCACCACCAGAGACAATTTCCTAAAGAATCTCCGCCGCTCCGGCAAATGAGCAACTGCCCCGACGAGACCCATATTTAATGCCCCACAGCGGCGCCGTCCCTCCGAACGGCGTGAGTGATGGAGGAAGGAGCGAATTAAAATTAAAATAAAACAGGATTGACGCGAACGCGTCCACACCGCGACAGCTTCAACAGCTACTGCGACCTCGCACCTCTTCTGGAGAAACTAGCATCACCTTGCCAATAAAGTCCCGTTCATAATATCCATCTCAGTAAATATTCACCACCGTTCAAACGCGCAAAAATGCCTCGAGGTAGACCCGCAGGAAAGCCTTCCGAGCAGGGTAAGCTCCCTCTCACTGCCGTCGTCCACCGCGATGCACCAGACACTAAACAGCTTGATATCGCAGACTTCCCCTACGATGCGATTAAGAAGATAGTCGGCCACTCCCTCGACCCCGAAACCCGCCTCGTGACCCTCTCCGTGCTCGTCAAGGGCAACCGCGAAGACATCTCCGAATGGGACGTCCAAGAACACCGCCCGGCCCTTCTATACGAGTACTGGGGGAGCTTCAATGGCAAGACGCGTCAGGACGTCCTCGCTATCGGCGAGCTGTACCACCCTTTCCGCATCTTCCGACACCGTCGCGTGCGCGGGCAGTGGCAGGTGCTCGTGCAATGGCTGGGATACTCGGACGAGCGCGAGAACATGACCTGGGAGCCCGCGCACAAGCTGCGGCACGACGCGCCCGACGTCATGGTTGACTACATCCACTACGTGGACGACGACGATACCAAGGCTGCTCTGCTTGGGCCCCTGCGGACGGACAACACCGCCCAGGGCGAGGCGGAGGACGTCAAGCCGGCTCTGGACGCGGTCGCGACGCCCGCATCGGCCAAGCAGGGCTCGAAGCGCAAGCGGGAGAGTCTTGCTGGAGAGGGAGAGCCCGCTAATGACAAGCGTAGACGCTGTGAGTGCACTGCACCGCACCTCGTGGATATGCTCGCTTACTGACTGGATCCAATAGCCTCCAGATACGAGTCAACACCCGCGACCAAGACGTCGACATCGACCTCGACGTCGAAGCGAAGACAGTCCCAGGCCCCCGAGGCGCCCCAAGCGACGCCGAAGCCCGCTGCTTCGACGCGCCGACAGTCCAAGATCCCAGCCGGCGACGAAACCCTCGCCATTGCCTCCCCGGCCCGATCACAAGCCCCGGCCCGCCGAAAGAGCGCACGCGCGTCGCCCGTCGCGGCCCCGGCCCCGGCCCAGCCGGAGCGCCTCAGCCCCGCAGACGTCCCCCGGACGATGCTGTGGTTCATGGACGACTTCACCGTCGGCGACATGCAAAAGGTCTGCCGCTTCATCGACGAGGAGTGCACGGGAAAGCTGCGTCTCCCGCTGTACAGCGGCGGCGACTGGGACGGCAAGGCGGCCAGCGGGCGCTGGGAGGACGTCTTCATGGTCAGCCCGCTCGGGCGCCTGGGGCGATACGACAACGACGAGGAGAAGGAGGAAGAGGAGGAGTGATTTCCGCTGGGTCGTGGATGGACCACGGCATGGTGTTGTTCGGCGTTCTGGTCGGGGGTGCTGTGACGGCCTTGCTCTTCAGGTGGAAAAGAAAATGCCCAGGCGGCCTGGGACGCAGCTTTTGTACGGGTGGTCTTGCGGAAGGCTAGTATAGCTGGTTCATCTACGAATTACGACTGTATTCTTCAACCTGGCGTTCCGTTTGTGGCCATGCAAACTTGATGTCGAAAACACCGTGCGATCCCTGAGCTCGATCCCTCAGCTCGCTGGGCCAAACAGGCCAGACCTTTCCAATGGTTGGAAGAACAATCGGTCCGGCAGGTTGTATGCTGCGGACGTTTGCAAACCCCTTTCCCCCTTGCGACTTGGTATGTTTGCTTGAGCTTCAGATGTCAGATACCGCTCAGGGCATTCCCTCGAATGCCACATCACAATATCGCCACCGTGGTATGTCACACAAGATTTTCCACGACTTTGCAAGACCGAGTTTCAAATCATGACTAGAAGCTGTGCTAGATGCGCAAACATTCTCGGCGCTTCGGTCCTTTCCCAGCGCTTCGGCCCTTTGAGCTGCCCGTATCCCCTGGCTATAGAACAGGTCGCGGAGGTCATTCCGGGGTAACACATGGCGATTCAAATGGAAGCAATTGGCCATACAGAAGTGATTGATGAAACCCTGAATGACAATCGTTGTTTCCGAGATCCAACATGTCATGACATAAGCCTTATCCACCCGGTGGCGGGTCCCCGCGACTCGTTCGCGCCCCGGACCAACAGGTTCTTAACCTTGGCTCTCCTCCCCGCGATCTTGTCTCTCGAACGCTCCAGTTTCCACCATTCCGAACTGCCGTTCTCGCAGATTCCCACGTCCACCGACATGGTCCGAGCCACTTTAAACGCCGAGACGCAAAAGGCTTGGATCAATGCCGACACGTCGCCGTTCATGAGAGACTCCCCACAAGCCAACACATCTTCGTACCACACAACACCAACGACTCCCCCGCAAGTCTCCGCCTGCCCGATCACATCCACCGCCAGACAGAGAGACAAGTGCGGGAAAATCGCCTTCATCGGGACCGGCGGCACCATTGCTTCCTGGAGCGCAAACGAGGCCGACTTTGAGGACTACAACTCCAACGAAGAATGGGTCACCGGCGACCGGGTCGTTCGGTACACCGGCGTCGACAGGTTCTACGACTTTCACGTCGTCGACTGGGATCCCATCGACAGCACCGTCATGACCACCGAGCATTGGCACAAGCTGGCCACGCACTGTCATGAGCTCTCCCGAGACCGCGATCGTCTGGGCATTGACGGCATCGTCATCGGCCACGGGACGGCTACCCTCGAGGAAACGGCCTGGGTCCTGTCTCTCATCCTGCGCGTCAACGTCCCGGTCGTCGTCACGGGCTCTATGCGCCCTTTGAACGGGATATCGTCAGACGCAGCGGCGAATTTGCTGGCCGCCTGTCACGTCGCCACGTACTTCAACAAGCACAAGGTAGAGAATCCCGGGGTCATGGTGGTCGCCAACCAGGAGATCCATTCACCGCGGACGGTGACCAAGACGCATACTCTCGCCCTTGACGCGTTCCAGTCCCCTGGAGTGGGCCCCTTCGGATGCATCAATGGTGGGAAGGTAAAAATTCACGCGCATCCGTGGCGTCCGGAGGCGGAACTATACTTCGACATGGATCTTCTTCTTCAGCTGAAGCGCGTCGACATTGTCTACAGTTATATCGGAGCTGATGCAACTGCAATTGAAGCGTATGTCTCAAAAGGCGCAAAAGGCCTCGTCTCAGCCGGGTTCGGTCCTGGCTTGGGGAACACGGCCGAGATCGCAGCTTTCGCTCAGGCAATAGGCAATCCGAAGAACCCCAGAGTCCTTGTGGTTCAGTCATCGAGACTTGGCGCCGGGAAGGTTGTCGACAGTTTGAAACACCGCGGGCTCGGGATCATTGCTGGAAACGATCTCAATCCTCAAAAGGCTCGCATTCTTCTTGCGCTTTGCTTGACTGCGGAAGGGGGCTTGGAAACGGTTAAAAGGGCATTTAACTCTTTATAGTTGTTAAAAGCCCAGAGCCTTCATAGTTAGAGGCTTGCTCTACGGTGTTAGTACTCGAGAGTCATTGATGTCACTTGCGTCAAGGTGTAGGCCACCCAGCAAATATATAAACAAAATCATGTTTCGTGATGAAACGAGGAATATTCTTCACTTGACAAGAAATCACAATGTTGATTCATCCATCCTCTAAGTGAAAAGACAGGCCAAACCTAACTTCCAAGCATCACCGACCCGCGGTTCCTTGCTCCGGCTGCAGTCAAGCACACAGCAGTGACATTGCCACCAAAATCAACCCTCCAAACCAACCAGTTATCCTTCAATTGACTTCTCATCCGGGCTCCTAAAGTCGATGGGCAGTTTGGGACCGGGTTCCTTTAGACGGTCCATCGTATTCATCCCGGTCGCGCTGAGAAGTGGCCCAGTTGCGAAAGTACCGAAAGAAGAACATCTTGAAAGAGTAGCCAGGCTTGCCCCAGTTTTCTGGCCAGTCCTCCTCGCCCTCCTGTTCCGGAGACAGATCGGACATCTTCAGCGCCTCTGCCAAGTCGTCCGTGGCGACGAGGCCGATAAGCTCGTTGCGTGGGTCGTTTTTCTCCAAGTGCCAGATGAATCTGCGTACTTGACGAGCGCGCATGGCTCTGAAGGCAACAGGGTTTGGGGCCATGTTTGGTGTGTTTACTGACCTGAGGTGCTTCTGCGTGTTTGATGTGCGGAAAAGGCTTGTTTGCAGGCTACTCTTGTTTTTCAAAGACTGTAAAATCGAGGGTTCTGAGCAAGAAGATTCTTCCACGATGTGAATTGCAAGAGATATTGTTGGTTTGGGGCCTGTAGAATGTCTTCAGATCGATCTTGTGGCAGAAGCTCGCGTGCTCTTATACTCTAAATCCCAATATTCAGTCAACATAAGAGCTTCATTTTCATTTCATTCCTCTTTGATGAAGGAGAATCTCGGTTTGAGCCTCTTTTGTGCTTTGAAACAGGTACGATCCGCAAATCTTTGTGATACTATTAAGCCTAAACCGGCAGCCTCGAAGACGAAATTTGACATCAGGCAAACAATCCTTTGGCGTTTCAGCTGTTGTCAGATCTCACAGACTATCTGCCTGCCATCGCTATCTCCTAGTCATCACTCATAGCCAAAGCCTTCTCGAAAGATTCTCTCAACACTTGACAGGCTAGGGCTGCAAGCGGACCAGGGCCGGCATGAAACAAGGATCCAAATGGAGTGGTAAGTGCCATGCAAGGTAGCCTCGTGGAGCCAGATCTGACGACAATGCTTCACCTGTCAGCTGCTGCCCTTGTTGGAAACATCTTCCCGTCTCATCGGATACACTACCCTTTGATCCATGCGGTTGAAGCTACGCGAACTGGCCGGCAACCCCTGCGTTGCCATCCCTCCATCGATCCGGCCAGGGGTGGTTGTCACTACTCAGCCGGGCGAATGGACTTTTGAGGAATATTGAACCGAGGGAAAATCTCGTTTTCTTTCTGAGAACCCAGCTACGATTACAGTATCTTACAGTGTCGTGAAAAAAGGTTCGACTGCCCGTCGATCCCATCTGATCTCCATCCCAGCCCTACTTCCCAGGCTGCATGTCGATCTTTGTTCCAATTGTCGAATGCTTACGCCTTTTCTAAGCTAGCTGTCTCGTCCTCCTCTGAGTTTTCGACGCTGGGGCTTTTGTATTTCTTGTTTCTGCTTCTTCTCCTGCGCTTTCTCCGCTCTCCCTCACTACTTGTTACTGAGGGCTCCGTTTTCGCTTTTGGTATTTGTAGCTCTTCAAACTTGACCTGCAGATCTTCCACTTTTTCAGGATTCGTCAGCTCCTCCGCCAAAGCTTCAATCTTGACTTTCTCGTCGCCGACACCTCCTGTTGCTCCAGATGTAGTATCTGGAGCTACCGCAGCATTTTCGACATTAATCTGATGCGCCTCCTCAAGTTGCTGAGGATTTTGCTCCAACTTCGGGGGCTTTTCATCTTGTTGCTCTGGGTCTTGATCTTGCTGCTGCGGCACTGGTGGCGTAGACTCTGGCGCCGGTTCGACGATGATTTCTGGTTTTGGTTCCCTCAGCTCCTTTCTGAGGAGCTCTAATTCAATGACCACGCGCCCCTCTTCGACAAACTTCTTTCGCAGGCCATCGCCATCTATGTCAAAGTAGAGACCCCACACACCAGTGTCCTCAAGAACAGCACAGAAGCCTTCCCACCCGGCAAAGGTGAGTCGGCGGTCTTGTCGTGTGCAGTCGAAGGGGCCAGTGAGATGTAAGTCTGCCACGGCCCGAACGCCAAACTTGAGCTGGTAGGTGACGGGGCAGATAAATACCCAGTTCATGATGGGTGCCTCGTGCGTGATGGTGGTGACAAGGCCACCAAACCTAGAGTCAGGATAGGGGAGGTAGTACCCCTCAAAGGGGTGGCCGAAAGGGACATCATGGGCTGTGCCGGTATCGATGAAGAGCTGCAGCACTGTCAGTTCATCTGTCAAACTCGGATGTGGGGAATGGTTGGACTTACCCTGTCGCCGGATAGCACCACCCGCCGACTTTCGAGGTAGAGGCTGTACTGGGATGACTTGGGGCAGTGGACGATAAGGTTGTTCTTGCGGCTGCGATGTTCCTCCTTCCGGGCCTTGGCCTGTGAGGCTTTGATGCCTTCATGGGCCCCGACGACGGTGCCGAAGCTGATAAGGAGTGAAAGGACCATCTCCACCTCCTGTCTCAATGATTTGCAAGGTAGGCCGGATGGTGCGAGTCGAGCGACGAGAAAACTGCCCACGAATGTTTTTGATGGGTGCTTGAATCAATGCGACCGGGGCAGGCGAGAAAGAGGTTCGAATGTCTTTTCGCAGGTGATAGCAGACGTTGAGCAACGTGGCTCTTTTGCTTTGAGAGTTTGGTGGATTGTAAGGGTCCTCGCACTCCGCGTCGAACGACGTGGCAATAGAGACGGCGTGGTAGCGATGGTTTCGGGGGGACTTTCAACCCCGTAAGTCAGGGTGTCGCTTGAGTCGTTTCATGGTTTGAAACTTGAGATCAGAAGAGACGGTCGATGGGAGTTGAAGATTATCGACTGATGTATGTGGACCTCGCCGGCAGGCATCTGAGGAAATCGGATTCCAATGGCCTTGTTTTCTACATGACAGATGCGATTCCCATGGCGCAGATCCTCCGAGACCCCTGATCGATGCCGTTGAAACTCCCCGGCATAAGGGTCGCTTGCATGGGTATGGTGGGCACAGGACCCTTGCGGCGTCTCCCATGAAGACACTCTGAGACGCAGACGAGCCCCGGTGCAACCAAAAAACGTTCTATCCAGCGCCCCGAATCGTACCACGCGGGCGAGTTTTCAGATGTTCTGGAAACGCGACCGTTATCCGCATGAGCGAGAGACGTTGACCGGCGCGGTCTGGCCAAGACTGACAAAAGACGCCCGCCAAATACGATCCGAGCGGCTGGTTTCAACATCGGACGATGTCAGTCTGCTCTGGGGAGCAGCCAGTGATGCTGTTGCAAGTGTGTCTAGGATGGGCGGATGGAGGAGGGTGATAGCATCAAATAGTTATACCGGGTTCTTTCGGCCGCGCTCGAACTCGAAGCTAAAAGCTCCTCATGCTCCCCCTGCAAGATGGCTAAACAGGCCGCCCTACAACCGCAACCACTCACCACTCCAGCCACCGCTTCCGCAACACACAAAAGACAAAGGTCAGCGGGAACAGGTTCCCCGATCGCCACGATATCGTCCAAGTTCGAGCCTCCTCAGCCGCAGCAACCAACACCCAAAAGACCCGGCCACGCACCACGAGCTTCCAGCACGTCGTCAAAGCGCCTGTCTGCCTCAGCTGCATCGATCCCTGCCGAGACCCCTCCCAAACCGACCCCATCCCAGTCCCAGACTCCAACTCCAACACCTCCACCTCCCGAGGACAGTTCTGTTGCGCCAGGAGCTCTCAGACGATCTCTGTCATTCAAGCTTCCCATCCGCGTCTCTACAGACAATAATAACTTCCCTCCCGCCAACGCCAACCGCTCTCGAGCTTCTTCTCTTCCTCAAGAATCCGAACCTCCGGTAGATAAGCGTCGCCATTCCACTCAGCGCTCTCTTTCATCCATCCTCGAAACCAATAATATCACCAAGGACCTCGAAGTTCCTGTAGCAAAAAGCCCGAAACCCTCGCCCAAGTCGCCATCCAAGCAATTCCTGCTCGAACGAGGTCTTCTTAATCCCGAAGAGCTCGACGAAACCAGTTCACCCGAAGAATTACAACACTCTCTCCAAGACCAAGTCGTCCGATTCCTCACCACAATGTCTTCCCCGTGAGTCGCGGTCATGCCCCTCAACTATTCATAAGCTGTATCTAATCCGTCCCACCTAGTGCCACCACCAACAAGGCCGACGAGCAGCAGCAGCGCGCTCCCGCCTACCCTACATCCTACCCTCCCAACAACGGCCAGCTGAGGCCCAACCTGTCTGCTCCTGGCCTGCCCGTCCCCATGCCTAACCTCTCCGGCAACGCCAACGGCCCTGTCGGTAAGTTCACTTGGTGCATCCAAATGCCCTCTCCATGCTGATTTCATCCCAGGCAACCTGCTGAAGGGTCCCGTCGACGACAAGGGTCAGCTGACGAAGGCCGCCCTGATGGTCGGTATCAAGCTCGATCTCGAAGCCGAAGTTCACGTAACGGCCCGTGTGCGCGGTGACATCCTCGTCGGTCTGTACTAGATATCCACTTCTCTGCACATAAGGCGTCTGTGGGCATGGCTTTTTGGCGATGTTCAAAGTATCGGTTGAGGCTTGCCAATGCAATTTAGAACCATTGTATGATTTACCCTCGGAACAACGCAGGGAGGCGCAAGATGGTACGCTGTTTGCGGACACAGGATGAGCAGTTTGATTCTTTTGGTCACAAAATCTGGAGTGTACCACCGTAGGATGGAATTCGTTATAGCATCACAATATCAAGTCTGATTTATCATTATGGAGCAAGTTGGCACTCAATTCTTTCTTTGCGGTCGCATGATTGAATGATTTCGTGATTCTTTTACACCTCGCGTCTAAATAGTTTGCTATCCATGATGCCTATGTCCTTCGTTCGACTCAGGCTTGTCCACCATAATCTGTCGCCCCTTTGCCCATTCCACAATGCGGTCATACTTGGGACATCTGTGCTGGGAATTGAAGTCCGGCTGTGTGCCTTTGGACCCATTTGTGTGCAAGAAAGGCGTCACGTCGGCCGCACACATGAGCCGGATCCGCAGAGCCTCGATGCAGTGGTCAACGTGCTGTTGTCCATTAGCGTCTGACATTTAAAGTGTACTGGCGGTGAACATGACCGGCTTTACTTACTGCGAGAACAAGATCCGCATCTCCGTGAAAGGCAGGATCGTTGCTGTAGTCGAACTCGTCCTTGTGGACATACTGCCGTACCAAGTTGAGGCAATGGAGGTTGTGGAAAACTTCAAGACCCGCCAGCAAATTTCCAGACGCGGTGCGCGCCCAAGCATCCCCGGCAATGCCATCGGCGGACTTGTTCAATCCTGGCAGCGATGAGTCTGGCAGGTCAAACGAGCCATCTGAAATGTGTTAAATTTGGGTTTGCTGTCAGTTTGCGATGGGAACTTGACTTACAATACCACAAATCTTTCCATTTCGCCTCCAGATCCGGAGTTGGTTTGCCCTTGTACGGGCTGGGTTTCCAAAACGCGTTGTCGAATTGGACGTCCTCGTACTCTAAGACGTCATGAGCCGGTGCTGTTCAGCGAGTCAGTTGGCATCCTTCACAACGAAGGGTCGGTGGAAGGTACATGGCGCGTTGAGTTTCCTGACACACTGCTGGTCTGTTGGCGATCTGGGATGTGTGTGAAGCCACGCAGATAAGCCTAAAAAGACGAAACTGACTGCGAATAGGCAAGTCGCAAGCTTATTCTGGAGAGATCTTGCACCGAAGTGTCTCCCTCGACGAATGCTCCGCTGACCATCGTCGGAGAGGAACCCTTCAGTTTCGGATTCTGCCGTCTCTTTGCCAAAGTCCAAGGGGGCGAATCTTCCTGACATGTTGACAATGCGCTCCCGTCATGAACCTCAGGAAAAGAGTTTGGTGGAAGCAATGCTGGACGAAGGTTCAGAAGCAGGTCGTAATTCTATCTCCTTTCCAGAACATGTGAAGATAAGGGGCAGTTCCAGGAGTCTGGACCGCCCCAAGAGACCTGAGTTGACAAGCAGGGGCAACCCGACCCAGCATGACTCGTCGACCGCCGTTCAAAGCGCAATACGACGGGTTCTCGACTCTCATAGTAACAGACAAATTGGGCTGATTACCGCCTGGAATCTCATTAGGGCTTGCGGGGATTCTCGGCTCTTCCACGCTCAACTCGCTGTACCCAGCCCCGTGTTCATTCAATCCACAGATTTCGCTGACTCGCTGTCTCTGCGGGCTCGACGCCCCCATCGACCTTCCTTTTCCGTGAAGTCAGCCGACGTCGGAAAGCTTGTTTGGATCTATGGTTCAAGCCAAGGGGCTCCATTCTCCCCAGGCCTCTGGATCGGCTGGGTCCAGAGTCACACCCGTTGCGGACCAGAACGCTTGTTCTCCTCAACAGAAAGCTTGTTTGCCGCAACATGCCGCCGGAGGTTTTGGCAATACGCCTGCCGTGATTCGTTTTGTCTGGTGATGGACGGTATTCTGTACTATTTCACTCATAAAAACCGTCTTTGACAGATCCGGGCCAAGGGAGAGAGTACGGGATGTGAATGTCTAAGCCAGGTCTTGCACTTCCACATTTCAAGGTTCGCCCGGTTCATCGGAAGTGAGGCCATAACTACCGGAGAGTACGTCACTATGCCCAGACCCTGGAGATCCCCGCAACAGAAGTTCCTGGGGCCTATCAGTGGGGTTGACAATAACGACTATCGGTGAAGAGACGTGGAAGCCCTCATCAACATCGCGGCCGATAGCGCTGTGGTCACCCGGCGTTACCTCAGCTTCCACTTCTGTATTAGTCTCGCTCGTGAACGCGATGCCGATGAAGAGTCATGTAAGCGCGGGATCTGGGGTGTGAAATGCCCAGTCTACTAAATCTATAAAGAACATCTTGAACCCCCAGCGCTTGACTGAATAACTGAACTCGTTGACCAAGACAGCACCAACCTCATAGCCATCTTCCTCAGCATTCAAGACTATCACTTCCCAACATGAAGGCCTCCACGATTCTCTTCCTTGCCGGCGCTTCTCTCGCCGTCGCTGCCCCCACCGGCGCGAAGACCGATTCCGCCGGAGAGGCCAGCATCTCCTTCCTGGAGTCCACCCACTACAAGAGAGAGGCCCAGCCCGAGGCCGAGGCCGAGCCCGCCATCAACTTCCTCGAGTCCGTCCACTACAAGAAGGAGGCCGAGCCCGAGGCCCAGCCCGCTATCGAGTTCCTCGAATCGGTTCACTACAAGAAGGAGGCTGCCCCGGAAGCCGAGCCCGCCATCAACTTCTTGGAGTCGGTGCACTACAAGAAGGAGGCCGAGGCCGAGCCGGCGATCAACTTCCTCGAGTCCGTCCACTACAAGAAGGAGGCCGCGCCGGAGGCTGAGCCCGCCATCAACTTCTTTGAGTCCGTCCACTACAAGCGCAACCCCGAGGCCGAGGCTGAGGCTGAGCCCGCCATCAACTTCCTCGAGTCTGTTCACTACAAGAAGGAGGCCAAGGCCGAGGCCGAGCCTGCTATCGAGTTCCTTGAGTCGGTCCACTACTAAGTTGGGTGTCACGCGTGTAGACTCATGTATGTGCGAAGCGATTGATGGAGAGCCAGAAAGAGACTAATGAGGAGTCATAGAAATTAAATATTAATTCGTTGCCAAGTCTTAGCATTCTCCATGTGATGCGCTATGCTACTTGAACCCGTGTTTCTCTTTGTTCGGCAACAGTTAAGACTATGCCACTGACCATGCGATATTCAAGTCTTGTTGGTGATGGTAGAGCTGTACCTGGATCTCAACTTACACACTGTATCAACATACAAGCTACTTGGTCTCATCCTGGTGTTCATATTTGTCGGATACAGTGTGGCAACTCGACTCGCTATGTTGTTTCTATACCGTTTTACGTCTCCAACCAAATCAGAGCCACCTTTGTTTTCCCTTCAGCCCGTGTTCTTACCTTTCCCGTATGGTTTGCGCCCATGCACAATATATCTGTAGTTGTCAGTCGTCCATATCCAAGCACAGTCTCATCCAGTGTCCCCTGAGAACTCACATGGGCCAATACGCATGCACGCTCGTATCCCGCAACACCTTTCTCGCCTTGCTCACCAGCACAATGACCTCCTCGTAGCTCCAGCCCAGCGCCCTCGTGAGCGGCACGAGCGTGGCGGGCTCGAGCGCCTGGTCCATGTTCTCCAAGCTCCACATGCCCAGGTCCTTGTAGTGCCTGTCGCGGGGCCAGCGGTTGGTCGGCCACTTGTAGACGGTCTCGACGACATCTTCGAAGCCGGCGGCTTCCAGGAGCTGCTTCCACTCCTGAGCGGCGCTGACGGGCCGGCCGAACTTCTCCATGCCCTCCATGACGAGGAGCACCCATTTCCACAGGTCCGAGTCGACTGATAGCGTGCCGTCGTCGCAGCCCAGAGGCAGGGCCATGTCCTGGGCTTCGAAGTAACCGCCTGGTTCTAGGGAGCTGGAAATGTGTCAATGCGGTCGACTCTTCATGGGACTCATTAAATCACGTGGTGACATACTCGTAGACCTTTTGGACTATGCTCTTGTTGTCAGCAAAACTGCCCGTCATCATGCGGCAAAAAATGAAGTCGAATGGCCGAGACCAGGTCCATGATTTCTCAAGATCGTCGAGCTGTGATCCCCGTTAGTCAGTTGAATCAATTCATCGCCCGGTTGTGAGCGCTACCTCGAATGAGCAGTTTGGAGGAACTCTGCGGGTGGATTAGCATTCGGCAGTTCGTGACCGTGTCTGAGTTCGCGTGCGGCCAAGGATTTGCAACTCACAGATCGGGCTGCACGGGGCTAAGATCTACGCCGATGACCTGCGGCGCTGTCAGCAAAAGCACACATGGCTCCAGTGGAAGGACGTGTGCTACCTCGGCGTCGGGATGCGCATCCGCTAATGGTTGTCACATTCATGTCAGACTCTTATCGCGCCCACGAGAGGGGAGGAGCCGTCTCACCATACTCCATGGACCAGATGCCGGTGCCGGTGCCCAGGTCGAGGACGCGCTTGGCGCCCATGTTCTTCGGGCAGAGGCAGTGATTGCCCCCTATCGTCAGGGTCATCACATAATGCTGTAGATCTGCGTGCGCCGGTCAGAACGGCGGACAAAGATTTGACTTGCGGGCGGAAACCTCACCTAATCTGTCGACCTCCGACTGCGAATCGACCAAAGAAAAGTTACCATCTCTGCATCGCCACACGGTCGCGCGTCTCCAATGTCACTGTACCTCGTCGTTTGGCAAAAAGTATTCTGGGCGATGCGTCAGTCCCGGCGAGCTGCATGCCGCGCGGCGGGGACACATGACTTACTCCCCGCACTCATGGCATGATACGTGCGGCCATTCTCGTGCTGATACTGGCGGAGGCTGGACCGCAGCGACGTGAGAGAGTCCCGGAAGGGCTGGGACGGGGATGATTAGCAGCGAGCATTCTTGGCCGACGGGAAACGACTCTTGATCCGATGCGGCGCCCGTAAAATGCTGGGACGAGCAGCAGAGACCATTGGCTCCGTCGCATTCTGGTCGGGCGCCGGGGATAATAGCTGCCGCCAGGGTAGCAGTGGGGAGATGCAAACAGGGGACGGGACGACAAGACGGATTGAACTTACGACGTCTAGTGCGGAATCAGCATCGGAGATGTCGGCCGAGTCGGGTTCCTGGCGGTGCAAGTGAGAAGGGTTGCCATGAAGAGGCCGGTGCGACGCCGTTCATAATTCAGAGCAAAAAAGGAGGTAACGGCCGAGAGATGAGATGGAGCGGACTCACGATCTGCGGCACGGCCTCTTGGTCGGACGCAAGTGCCGGTGGCGGTGATGCGGCGCCAGTTGCCGCCGGCTTAGGCGAGTCAGCGGGCGTGGGCGACTGGGGAGAGGCCGGGCAGGCCGGGGATTGCGCCGCGGGGACCACCATGGCGATGGCCGGGAGCGCCCGCACGAGCAGTCGGGTCGTCTGTTGGAGATTGAGCTGTAAAATCGACGATGAGAGAGTTGCGGCCGATGGCAGTAGTGGTGATGTCGGGGGAAGCGCAGCGGCGAGGAGTCGGGGTTGAAGAACCACAGACGGCGACAAGCAGAAAGACTCGGCCAGACAGGAGAAGCAAGGCAGATCGAGACGCAGGGAGAAAAAGGGGGCGGACTCTGCCTCGCGGACGAGAAAGTGTCGCCCATGTCTTTAATACCAGGCGGTCGGGCCTCAGGCCACGGTGGGTGCAGCAGCGTCTTTGTGATACATCAAAAAGCAGAGCCATTGGGGGAGTTTCCTGCCGGCCCAAGGCGCGTGCGGACAGACGCTACTGCGTGCGTAGTTTGTGCCTCACATCTGTAGCGTCGCGTGGTGTGATGCGATGCGGCCAAACGGGTGAGAAGGCGCCGCGCGCGAGGCAGACGGGGCCTGGCGTCCACCCGCAGATATCCATGGATCGTGTCTCGAGTTGTCGAGAGGAGGGCGGCACTAATGCGGTTCCAAGCAGCTCGACTGTTAGCTGCATGAAAGTGAGGGTTTGGCGAAATGGCATCACGGTGAGCGCGTCACAGTGAGAGGATCACAGTGAGAAGATCATAGTGAGAGGATCATGCCTTAGTGAGAGGACCACAGTGAGAGGATCATGCCTTAGTGAGAGGACCACAGTGAGAGTGACATGACGAGAGGAGCTTGGTGAAAGCACCACACTGAGAACGGACACCGACATGAGCGCAAATCGCCATACAGAGTCCCAAAACAATACTTGCTTTTACTCCAAGCCATCCACCTCTCATTCTCATCCACAATCATCCACTCCGCGGCCGCACCCGTCTCGATGCTCCTCTAGCCCCGGGCCCAATCCCTCGTGTATGTGTGTCACCGGCGCTTGGGCTGGTCGAGACAGACGTCCAGAACCCCGCCATTACCGGAGACCAAGTGGGGGACAAAGAGAGGAGGGCAAGGGGGCGTCGAGGGGGCTCTGGCTGGCCGGATTCTGTGTGTGTGGACAGCCAATGGGCGAGGATGCGAAGCTCAGCTGCATCCTGCGCTTCGCTCGAGTCTTTGCCTATCCCGGATAGCTCACGGAGGGCCACCATGGTGCCTCGGCCTCTTGCGGTGGTCTCGGCCGTTGCGTAACAATCCCAAGGCCAAGGACGCGGGGAGAGACCGCCGCAGCTGTGGGATGGCTGGATGGGACCAGGCGCCGCTACGTGCGCATAACAGACGCCGGCCGACCTAAGTTGAGTTAGGTTGAGCTGAGTTAAGTTGACCTAGGTTCGGTTCGGTTGGGTTGGGTTAGGTTGGCTCGGCGTTTTGGGGTGAACACAACGGACAAAGTATCCCTACCTGCGGATACATGGGCGCACGCCGGCTCCTGCGCCGGAAACATCTCCGCAAACTGCAACACTTACTGCACATGTGGAGGCACAGGCCACCTGGAGGTCACGTGACCCCAGTTAGCAGCCTCCTTAGCTAGGGCCACAGGCCCAGCCTAGCCAGACTTACCTCCCAGCTTTATATCAGTCAGTCAGTTAATACAGTAGTATTACTATCCTATAGGTTATAAAGCCTAGTTTTATTTTTAATTAAAAATAATTAAAATAAGGTCGTAATTATCTTACTATTATTACTTTTACTTTTATTCTTATTTTTTTTATAATCCACCTATATAATAGATTATTATACTAAAAAAATCTAATAATAATAAACCTAATATAAATTATTTATATTTCTAGGATCCTTTTACTTTTAGGATTATCTAACTAACTAATAAACCCTTCCTTCTCTACCTACTATAAATAATTAAAACTCTCTATTAATAAGTTATAATAATAAATAAATATAAAACCCTTTCTTCTATACTACTATATTTTAATAGTAAGTTAAACTAGTCTTTATAACTAATACTAATTAAGACTACTCTATATACTAATTAAGTAATAAAGTATATTAATAGTAATATCCCTAAACTTATTCCTATTAATATAAGAGTAATTTAAGAAAATAAATATAATATTATATATAACCTTCTTATTAGATCCTATACTAACTAAATCGATAAACTACTTAATACTAACTAAATAGATAATAAAAACCCCTATAACTTTATAAAAGTCTTAAAAAAGTATATCCTAAAGGTTTCTAAAGACACTATTAGTACTCTTATTAATAAGATTACTAAAGGAGATACTAATAAGTATAAAACCCTTTATAATACTCTTAAGTATATATAGTATCTTATTAGAGGTATAAGTCTTTAATACCTCCTTATTTACTCTATATCTCTATATTTACTTATAGAGTATAGTACTATAATAATCTATTTAATGAGTAGATTATTATATATATTGATTACGTAATATAGTTGTATTACTAATCAATAGAATACTCTGGAAGTCTCTAGAGTAGTCTTATTACTAATAAGGCCTACGCGTCTCTCCTTAATAAGGTTTAGCTTATGGGATAAAGCTTACTAATACAGATTGGGATTAGTAATATTAGTAAGCTAATAGAATATTCTAGTAAGGACTATAGGTCTATATAAGGACCTAAATATCTCCTCGTTATGTATCTAGAAAGAACAAGTATAATTAATATATTCTTTACTCCTCTATACCTTTTATCCTCTTTATTACGTCTCTACCCCTGATAGTAGAATAATATTCTTATAAAGGAGTATTACTAATACTAATATTATTTAGTATATTAGTATGTTCTACTTATCTTTCTACCTATCGTGCTAACACCTTTACTTTCTTAACTAGTATAATAACTACTATTAACTTATACTCCTTAATAAGTATAACTATACTATTATTATTAAAGTTACTAAGGCCTTTAGTATTAAGTTTAAGAACTTAATAGACCTTAAGGTTAAGACTTAGGCTTTTAATAATACTTTAAAACTTAAAAAGGTCTTTTATAATCCCTTTTTTACTTATTATTAGTATAATACTAATATTACTTATACTCTATTAATAAATAGTTTTATTAAATATATAGACTAAACTATTATAGAGATAACCTATACCTTAATACTTAATATTAATCTTTTTAAAAAGTTTTAGG
>JAOWMA010000339.1:0-27241 GCA_025962755.1 Colletotrichum tropicicola
TGTGTGTGTGTGTGTGTGTGTGTGTGTGTGTGTGTGTGTGTGTGTGTGTGTGTGTGTGTGTGTGTGTGTGTGTGTGTGTGTGTGTGTGTGTGTGTGTGTGTGTGTGTGTGTGTGTGTGTGTGTGTGTTTGTGCTTGTGTTTGTGTCCGTGTGCACGCGCGAGCCTCGGATAACAGTCGTTGACACGTTCGAGGCTGCCGCTTAGACGTAGACGCGACGGTGGGAGTGGGAGCTGCGACGGCTGTGATGGCTGTGGCTGCGGTGGCGGCGGTGACGGCCGTCGTGGTAGTACTTGCGCTCGTAGCTGGAGGACAGGCGGTCGCCGTGCATCCAGGCGAGGCCGGCGGTGAAGAAGAAGAGGATGCAGTTGATGATGCCAAAAACCCACGAGGCCTTGAGCATGGCGCAGGGCTTGTCGGTGAAGAGGTCGAAGCGCGGGCCCGAGATGGAGACGAGGCCGGGGAAGTTTGCGGTCCAGCGGCCGTCGCGGGTGAGGCTGGTACAGTCGACGTTGTTGATGCCGCGGAGGTACCAGACGGCGGCGATGAAGGCGCCGACGAAGCCGAGGTCGATGACGGCGACGAAGAGGGCGTTGGTGCTGCTGCGGTGGTAGCTGAAGAGGGTGAAGATGGCCCAGGCGAGGGCGAGGACGGAGACGATGAAGAGGACGAGGATGGAGTTGGGGACGATGACGTTGCTCTTGACGAAGCCGTCGACGAACCAGGCGAGCATGCCCATGGTGGGGATCTGGGCGTGTTAGTGATTGTTTGCCGTGTCGGCGCATCGCGGGACGTGGATCGTGGTGGTGTTGTTGACTGGCCCCGGTGGTGAGGAACGTACCAGAGTGACGATCTGCAGGAATCGCAATCCTGCGAAGGCCATGGCGAACAGCATGGCGGGCGACTTTGCCTCGACGGCTGCTAGGTGACGCGATGCGACGGGAAGAAGCGCTGTCTACCGCGCTTGCGACTACGAAGTCAACAAGGACAAACGATGCGAGCGAAGACGGCGAGGTCTGGTTCTGGTGCGAGCGGGAGCGTTCGGGGATGGACGCTGCTGGTGTTGTCTGACACGAGGAGAGTGAAACAGGCGGCGGAGGACGGGAAGGTGAACGAAGACTCTTTCTAGACGCTTCAGACGAAGAAGGGTGGTTGGGATGGGGGGAGGGCAGTTAAGTAGTACTCGGCGAGGAGCAGATGCGCCGATGTCCAATGTGAGAGACGAGACAGTGTGTGAGTGCGGGTGTGAGTGTGAGTGTGAGTGTGAGCCATGCAGGTCGAGGTCAGGTCAGCAAGTCATGACAAGCAGTGGAGGGCAGACAAGGCAGATTGAGCAGAAAGCAAGGTCACGTCGAATTGTCAAATGGGGTGGTTGGGCTGGACCACGGCCATGGATGGTGGTGAAGCGAAGCGAAGCGAAAAAGACACAGAGTCGCATTGGAGACTCTGGACGGCGGCGACGCGACCCTGGAGATGGTGGCATTCCATGTCCATGAGGTAGACTCTGGATCATGGGTGCACCTGCTTACCTAGGACGAAGAAGAAGGGAACCTAAGCAGCAACAAGGGGGGAGAGAGAGAGAGAGAGAGAGAGAGAGAGAGAAAAAAAAGAGAGAGGCCGGGCAGGGATGGTTCCCAGTTTTTTCTGCCGTCCTCGGGTCGCGGCCACCCTCATCCCCGTTCGGGCTTGTCACCTACATATTGCGGCGTAGTGTATCCGTAGCTTAGGTATTGTGCCTTGCGCGAGATGGCCCAGGTCGAGGTCGGGTCGGTTTCCCTGGGGCCTGGGGGCCTCGCCCGGGGATGGGATGGACAGGAACGGCGACGGGCCACGGCAAGGCGAGGCAAGGCAAGGCAAGGCAAGGCGGCCTGATGGTGGTGTTGGTGTTGGTTTTGGTGTTGGTTTTGGTTTTGGTGTTGGGGTCGGTGTTGGTGATGCTGTCGGGTCAGAACCCAGCCCAGTCGGTACGTACCTTGCCCAAGACACCCGTCACCACGACGCCTCGAGCAGCGGTTCCCCGTCGCGTCAGCACGGCCTTCCAGGTTCGCATGTCACAGCCGTCAAACAGGGCCTCGGACTGGCCCTGCGATTGGCGCATGTCGCAGAGCGGCTGCCCGAGAGCGTCCTCGTCCTGGGAAGGCGCGATGCGGGCCAGGGGCGCCAGAGGGGACCTTCCCTGCGTCGGTCGCTATGACGTCTGTGATCGGCACCACTCACTGCTCAGAGGTACCTAGGTACCTTACCTTAAGGAAGGCAGGCAGGCAGGCAGGCACCAATGCCGTAAAGAGTAGACCCTCTGTCAAGGAAGGAACTCACCACCACCACCTCACCTTCTGCACACGCACTTGCTCCTCCGCCTGCCTGTTCACCTTCGTCATCTCACATATGGAGGCTTGCCGCCCGCTGCTTCCATGCGCTCATCGTCTGTTGACCGGCCCTGCCAGCCCGGGGCGTCATGTCGTCGTGATGTTTCGGGTTCCAGCAAGCAGTCGTCGACTTGTCGCACCTTCTCGCCTGGAAACAACGGGAAGCCGACCCACCTCAGGCTCAAAAGCTGCGGGGCTGGTCACGATGCGATGCGAATTCTCTCGGTGCTTCCATGTCTCGTATCTTCCATTCTTCTTCCACCACATACACACCCACACCCACACAATTGCCCATCTGAGGTACGCCCACACCGCAAAAAAGGAAACGGTGGAGATGCGTGAGGTGGCTGGGCTGGGCTGCGCTGCGCTGGCTGGGCCACCCCCAACCAGGGCCTGCGCTCCACTGACTCGTTCGACCCGACTGACTCCATCCAGATCTGCCGCAGCAGCGGCATCGTCAGCATCGGTGCCTTGGTACACTACTTCTGATTGCTAGCGCGCCGGGTCAAGTCGCTCGCCGCCCTTCTCGAGTTCGCCGCTGGAGTCGACTGTGGTACGCCGGCGCCGTGGTCCACATCGCCGGCCGGTGCAGGGCGCTGCAACGGCCCACGACGGTCCACGTGGGATCCAGCGCGAGGGGAGCCGATCGGGAGTCTAGGTAAGGTAAGCTACCTACCACCTACCTTAGCTCTGAGATCTCCATCAGCTAGGTAGGTTCTCCGAGCCGTCGAGAGCCGCGCCTGGATGCGCCGCGCATCCTCCTGTCGGCCCCGACGACTGGTCCACGTCAGCACATCTCCGTTGGCCCTAAAAGACCGCTCCGCACCCACTCACCACAGTGGAGTCTTGTGATGCCTCTTCCACGAGCACGTTTCTTCACTCACCATCAGGTACAGGCGACGGGGCGCCACGTTGCCGGGTATCACTCTACTAAAATAGCTACGTCCAACTTTTGGTCTGTCGTGACATGGATCCTCGTTAGTCCAAGGTAGAAAAAGGTAATAGGTAATAGGTCGAGGAAATGCCCGTATCCATCTCACATCTCGCTCGCTGTGCCGTCCAAGCCTCCTCTTTTCATGCCGATGCCCGCCCCTTGATCCCATACATGTACATGGTTCTGTCATCCCATCATGCCCGTCCGCCGTTCGTCCCACCTATCTCACGGCTCGTGGTCGTCAATCACGTCCAGGTCAAAGTCCCGGATCCGCGGCGCCACGCTGTCCGTCTCGGAGCCCGCCCGCATCGGCCGGTTGTGCCCGGTGCGCGAACTGCGCGAGTCCACCATGTCGTCGAGCACCAAGAAACCTCCCGAGCCCGTGACGTTGCTGGGCATCGGCAGCGACTGCGCGTGACTCGATGCGTTCGACCGCGCGTAGCCCCCGTGGGCGCTGCCCGTCTCGTTCAGCGCCCCGAAGTCGCGTCTGCGGACCGGGAGCTCCATTCCCTCGCCCCGCTCCATGCCAAAGGTAGCTGCGCTGCGCATGCTGCCGGGCCCGCCGCCGAGCCCCTTGACATTGTCCCGCGACTGCGCTCGCCGCATGTTGGTGCCCGGCCGGCTCGAGGCAGGTGTGCGCACGCTGCTGTTCGTGTCGCTCTCACTGACTACGCTGTAGGCGGAGCTGAACGCGGGCGCCGAGCCCGCCGAGTGTACGGAACGGGTCGCCGGCGTCTGGTAGCCGGAGCCCCGCGATGTCGTCGATGGCGGGGCTCGCGGGTATCCGAAAGCACGGCCGAGGCCCTGAACGGGGCTGGTGCTGCCAGAGCCGCCCGAGCTCTCGGCGCCGCTGCTGTTCTGGCCATTCCACGTGTGCTGCACCACCCAACAATGCGACAGCTCGTGCGAAGCCTCGTCTGGCGTGCCCGATCCCTTCCAAGGGGGCACTCTGGTACCCTTCAACCGGGGTGACAGGTGGTACGGGACGTCGTCCCGGTACCGCACGTTGGGGGCGTCCACGGAGACACTTGCCAGCGTCTGGAGGATGCCGTAGATCAAAACCCACCGCCCTCGTCTAGCAACGGACGGGTCGACCTCGGTGATGCTGTCCGTCTTTTCAAACTTGACGAATGCGTCAATAAGATCGGACTGCGTAAAGTCCGAGCCCAAGATGTAAATGTTGGTGGCTTCCGTGTAAGCCAACTGGACTCGCCGCTCGAGAGCACCTCCTCGTCCACCATTATTAGTTGCACCTCCGTTCTTCTTCTTAAACATGGAACTTTCCTTGGCACTGTGTGTCGGTGCGATCGACTCGGGAACCAGGGGATAAGGGTGTGGGATATGGGGGAATCGCAGCTTGTTGTCATACTCGACAAGCATGTCTGTCATGGGGATGTCGACATCGGCGTCGAACCCCTTGTCCTTCTCGCTGGCCATCATCCACTTGCGTCCCGAGCGCGCCTCCGACATGTCCCAGATGATGTCGCGGTTGACTAGATAGTCGTAAAGGGCACCGAAATCCTTCTGCAGCGATTGCGCCACGCTCCTCGTGAGCCAAATGTCCTCCCCTTCGGAGTCGGGTAGACCGCTGGTAGGCGCGGGAGGCCAGCATCCGTGGACCTTTGAGTAGTGGCTGAGGAAGAACTTTTGCAGGCGATCCGCCGCCGCCTTTGCTGGCGCGTTGACACCGACCGGCCACATGTCGCCGTACTGGAACTCGGCGAGCCGTTCTTCGGCGGCCTGCACGCGGAGCTGCGTCTCGAGGCAGGCCCGCTCCAGCAGCGCGCGGGTAATAGGCGCGAGCTGGTTGAAGTCGGCGCACTGCTCCAGCTGGCTGTACAAGCCGGCGCAGTGTAGGAAGCTCTCACGCCATCCCTCCTCCCACCGCACGGCTTGCCCTTCGGACCATGCCAGCAGGCTCACAGCCGTCTCCGGATCGTTGCGGACGTCGTCGATGCCGCGCGCCGATAGGTAGTTGAGAATCATGCCGACATTGTCCGAGTCTGGCGGCAGGTAGGCATCCAAGCGGGTGTGGAGGTCGGAGAGGGCCTGGTGTAAGGATAGGCCTACAATGGACGCGTGGTAGAGCAGGGCAAAGACGTTCCTCGTGGTAATATGGCTCCGGAGCTGCTCCACCTTGGTCATGTTCGCCGGGGTAGGGAAATACATTTCGTACGAGATCTGGCCGTCGGCCTCACCCAGGTCTTCCGAGATGGGCGGCGTTGGCTGGCCGCGGCCCATGTGCGGCCGCAGCATGGGAGGCGCGCCTTGCGGTGATGGTGGCATGTAGATGTCCTCCTCTGTTGTGCCCTCGCGAAGCAGGGTGATGAGATACCTTGACTCGGTTGCCTCGATGATATGCGACGACAGCCTGAAGGACGGGTTCGGCCGCGGGGCTTGGCCCTTGTGCCCGAAAAACACGAGGACGTCGCCATTGGGATCCCACAGCTCGGGATCCTTGCGCAGTTTGTTCCATCTCTGGATCGGCCTCCCGGCACCGATCCACCGCTTGATGGGAGGCGTCGTCGGCACGGGGGGCAATTTCGAGGCCGGGGGTGGTGACATGGGCAGGTCCATTTCCTGGTAGCGCATCTGCTGCATCTGTTGCATCTGCTGCATCTGCTGCATGTGCATCTGGATCTGCATCTGCTGCATGGCATCGTGGTTGAACTGCTCGTAGGTGTACTCGGGCTCCGAGGGGGAAAGGGGGCCGGTGTTTTGCATGTGGCCCGGCCGCACGGTGGCCACGGACTCGGGGCGGAACTCGGGCTCCTTGTCCTTGCGCTTGAAAGTGAAGGTCTTGGCCAGACCCCGCCTCACGTCCTCGCTCTTCTTGTCCAGCCTGCTCCGCAGACCCGACTTTTCGATGCCCGACACATCCTCGGTCTTGATGGTGGGCCGCCGTGCGCGGGCGTAGGCGAAGTCGTCCAACGGGCCGGCACTCCCGTCGCGGCGGCCACCCTCGCTGCTGCCGCTGCCGCTGCCGATGCTGGGGGTGCCGATCTTGACATCGCGGGGCGGCTCCGAGAACTTGAGAAAGCGGGCATTGGTGGTGCCAATGCCGGTGCCGACGGGCAGCGAGCCACCCGCCTGCGGAAGGGGGAAGTCGGGGATGGAGATCTCATCCAGGTCTCCTCCGGCAGCCGTGTTCGCTCTCGCCCTGGCCTTGTCCTTTTCGGTCTGGGTGATCTTCTTGCGCACGTAGGCGCTGCGGCCGGACATGGCGACGGCGGGGTGCCTAGGCAGCTGCAGCTGGGGGCGCCGAGAGACAGACCGCAAAGAGCCCTCGCGCGCGGAAGACGGCGGGGGCGACCGGGGCCGCAGGGTCGGTGTCCGTCTGAAGCGTCGCCGTGAGCGATTCAGCGATGATGGTGAAGCGGAATCTGGCGGCGGGAGACGGGACGGACGGTCGAACGACGGGAGGTCGATGAAGCGGCGGGCGGGAGATAAGATAAGAAGCTGGAAGACCAGACGACGGAAGGACGGTTCGGGGCCTTGAGGTGGAGTGGGTCCCTACCTACTTACCTTGGGCAGTACCTTGCCAGGAAGGGGAGTGGGGTGGCAGGTACGTAGTTTCTTCCAATCGGGCAATTGGAGGGCGCCGATAAGAAATAAGCAAAAGACGGAGGAGCCAATCAGCGCGGCGGAGCGGGCCCGGGTGGAGCAGGCGGGGATATTGGGCGAACTTTCCGGGGCCAATCGCGTGGTGCTGTGCCTCGAATCGCCGCCCGCTGCAGCGTCTTTGTGCGTCTGTTGCGCCCGCTGCGAAGGGCGGATGCGGCCGTGACTGGCTGCGCGCCTGCCTGATTCTGCGGTGGTGGTTTCCTTTCTGTTTTTTTCTTTTCTTTTTTCCCCCTTCCTTTTTTGTGACGATTTGTTCTTTTCCTTTTTTCCTTCAAACGTTCGGTTGCAGATGGTGGTTGCAGTGCACTGGATGGAGCCTCCCAGGTCGTCAGCTCACGCCTCATATGGCCAAACACCAATTGCAAATACGAGGACGGTCTTGTGGTGGATGAATGTGGAATATGTGTGTGGGTGGATGTGTGGAAGAAGACCAACCTTTGCTTCTGGATGAGGTTTTGTACCCAGCAAACAAGACAAATATCGCCGAGGAACAGTCAAACTCCTCCAAGCCGTTGCGTCGAAACTGGGCCCGGCGGCGCGAAGGGTCGACTGATGTGTTTTTTTTTTTTTTTTGACGAGTCTGTCGCAGTCGCAGTCGACGCTTTCGGACTGCGTTCGGGGCACCGGCCAGGACTCGCTCTCCCTGCAGGATTCGTCCAACTCCGTGGCGCGCAGCGTCTTTGGCAGAGAGATGCCTCGACAGCGCCCGTTTGTATGCGACTATCACTCGGCTGGCTCGGTGAGGGGAAGAAACGGCCCTGGGTCTCGGACAGGCTCGAGGCTCGAGTCCGCGCGCGTGTGCGCTGCGCTGTCTCCCTCTCGTCGGTGTGTCGCCGGGGAAAACAACAATGCAGTCGCCCGCAACAGCAACGGTGATGGGAACAACAACAGCAGCAGCAGCAGCAACGGCAACAACAACGACGACGACGACGACGACGACGACGACGACAGTAACAAGACAGAAGCACAACGAAGGGAGGAAGCAGAAAGAAACCGAGCAAGGGACGCACGCAGCAGGAGGACAAGACGGGCGGGGGCCGTGGCGGACGTGTCCCCCAGATATCATATTCTGGTCGCCGTCCTCGACCCGGGTGGCAGAGGCAGACTAGACAGTCCACGGCCAAAGACTAAGCAGAAGCGGGCATCCAACGCCGTCCACAGTCGTCGGCCTGCACACTATGCTATGCCATGCCTGGGGAAGACAACCACTTTCTTTCTGGTCCGTCATGTCTTGGCTTGCGGGCCCGCCCTGCCCTGTCCGTTTCTGCCCTTCGACAGGAGGATGGGATGCGGCAGCTCGTACGGATACCGTACACTGCATTGTACGGCAATCTGACCGTGGTCGAACTCTGATCCGGCCATGTCGACTCGATGAATGGCCACGCTCCCATGTCCTGTCCCCGTCCCCTTGGCCTGGACAGGACCCTGGCGAGGAGGAGGGGCGCTTCGCGCATTGCATGCATTGGCTTCCATCAACCGGTGCGGTGGCCTGTCTCACTGAGCGACGGGAAGGCCATCAACCACCCGGAATCGTTGCCTCTCGCCCAGTGTCGCGTCGTCTTGACTGCCCGCGTCAGCCAACGACGGTCAAATCTGCGTCCTGATAGGCACCGTCGGCAGCTCAGCGTCAGCCAGGGGTCCCGGCCGGGGGACCAGGGTCGACCGCAGGCCGCAGCCAAAAGGGCTCAAGGGCGTCCAGCCAGGCCGCAGGCGTGAGGTGTGTACCGCACACACTGGGACAAAGGATCCAGGCCCCGGCGCGGCGATGGATTGTGTATCTGTCGTCGTGCTGACCACGGCTGATTGATTGATATGACACTGTTAAATTGGAGAGGGGAAGCCCTCAGAGGAGCGCCGCCCGCCAGAGGCCTCGCCCTGGTTTGACTTTGGTCTCTTGGGCGCCCGATGTCGAGCTGCAATTACGTGGTAATATGGCGGAAAACCTTGACGTGATCTTGTCCAGATCCCCCCGGCCAAGTGCCCCCTCGTCTACTCTATCCGTACACTACCTTACACTACGGAGACATGCACAGGACAATGCGGCCGATGCCTGTCTCAAGAACCCAAGCCTTTGGGTCGCATCCTCAGGGACTGACTGTGTCGCCGAGGATGCAACAATGCACGCGGGCTTATCAGCAGAGCAGATGCCCCTTGCAGCCGCACTAATGCAGGTGAAGTCGGCCGTCAGCTTCTTCCTCGCTCCCATGGCCCACGGGCCCGTCTCACGGTCGACAGTCCGTCCAGAGCGAGGGACCCTCAAGCTCAAGGACCCTCGGTGAAGGTCTGTCGGGCCCTGCCCTGTCCAGCCCTGCCGTCAGTCCCGCCGGCCCCCTTTTCCCCAGGGCATGGTGTTTGTTCAACTTCCTGAACGGCCCAAGGCTGATGGACAATAATGCCCGAGGGGCCGGTCGCCGTGGCACTGCATCGCTCTATTGCCCGCTTCCAGCAGCTGGAGTTTCTTGCATCGGCCCACGTCGCCTTTTGCCTCTGTTGAGCGGCGAGCCACCTGTGTACGGATAGCGTACCACTGCACGCACAATACCCCGCCGTGCCATGCGCAGTGCATGCATGCATCGATCCATGGATCCTCGAGTGCGACGCCCTCGCTGGTATATATGCCAGGGCAGTTGTGTGCTTGGATCCGCCCGCGAGCGGCTTGGGTTCGGGCGTCGGCTCGAGACTCGAGAGGGGCACGCTCCTGTTGATTCCTGGGTGAGTGACCGGTCTCCATCCTTGGACGCCGCGTTCCAGTGTCGGCGAGGCGCTCGACGACGCCACATCGCGTGAGTTCGGCACAGTAACCTCGCAAGATGCTCCCGCCGCGGAGCGACGGCCGTCGAACCTCGGGGTCGGGAGCTGCTAGGTCCGGATCAGCGGCCCAAAAGGGGAATCGTCGAGAACGAGAGTCTCCGCGTCGCGGCACAAGGAAGCTTTTCTCCTCCAGGAGTCCAGTGTTCGGCTCAGCTCGCACTCGCAGAACCCTGATCGAGCATCACTGGTGCCTTTCAACATTCTCCACACGTCATGTCAAGGGGTCCTGGGAGCGAGCGGCCCCCTCCCCGCGGCGCCTCGACGGCGTGCAGACGCGATGCTTGTGGTTTCTGCTCCTCTTCCGCCCGTCTTGCGTGGCCCGGGCAATCTGGTCTGTCTGGCCGTCGTCACCACCACGCGAAGGATCGCTCCAAGCCAAGATGCTGGCATGCGATGAGGTTGCTTTGCCTTGCTTGGCTTCGTTTAGCCCGTCCGGCCGTCGCAAGATAAGGTGCAGAACAAAACGCGCCAGGGCCGTTCTGACAACTTTCCGTCACGTAACAGATCCAGAGCGTCGGGCTCCCCTCCCCACCACATCGGCAGACACCACGTTCTACACTACTGCTGCCCATCCTCATTTCCAGACTCTTTTCAGACGCCAGCCCTCCCACGCCGATCGTGCTGCTGTCAGCCACATGGCAAGGAGGCCCGCTGAAGCATCGCCGGCCTGGCCTGGCCTGGCCTGGCTAACCCACTTGGGGGCTCTCCGTCAGCCCGGCCTGCTCGGGAATGTCGAGCCTAGCAGCTGTCAAAGACCAGACCAAAGTGCCTCTCGCAATCTCATGTCCTTGTCCGTGTCAGAGACATTCACTGCCCATCCCACGTCGGCTGCTGCCCAGCCTCCGTGCCATTTCTCGTTTCCCGTTT
This sequence comes from Colletotrichum tropicicola, assembly GCA_025962755.1. Taxonomy (NCBI): domain Eukaryota; kingdom Fungi; phylum Ascomycota; class Sordariomycetes; order Glomerellales; family Glomerellaceae; genus Colletotrichum; species Colletotrichum tropicicola. Next base: position 10,601 of record JAOWMA010000339.1, read on the forward strand.
CGCGGTTTCTCGTCCAGGTCCTCCCTCCTCACTCATGCACTCCGCATCACATTCCTGCGACGTTTCCGGATCCCTTCACCTGCAGATTTCTGGCAGCAACGGGCGTTTCCTCGCCGCGTGGCAGGGTGTCTAGTGGACGAAGCAGACGAGAGCCCGCAAACGGCAGCTTCTTGGTCAATGGCAAGGGAACAATGCGAATGGGAACGCTGGAAACACCTGCAGCTCTTGTTTGCAACCTCACAATTGTTTCAGGAGGACCGGCTTCGCGTGGGAGGCAGGCAAAAGTCCTCGCCTGCATGGACAACCCGCTCGGCGTGCCTCTTCATTGTGAGTCGAGACGGCTGGGCAAACGGCTCGCAGCCGCCACCACCGACCGCCGACCGCTTGCCCGGGGGTCGGGGGTCGGGGGTCGGGGGTCGGGGGTCCGGAGGTGAACAATGCAAGACGGCCGCATATCCACCACCTCAATCCACCGACACAATGGCCGGGGGGCAGCACGCGAGGGGCCACGGCGTGCCGGGGCTGCTCTCCGGCCAACAGGGCCCCGACGATCACTGCCCGACTCGACGGGGACCCGGCTGCCTCCCCGACGAGCCGGCCTCGCGCACGGCGCCGACGATGGCCTCCGCTGAACACGCGCCCGTAACATCATCCACTCGCCCTCGATTCTATTTCCCGACTCTCCGAGTCCCGTACCAAAGTCGGCAAGTCACCGACGCGATCCATCAGCGAGACACGGCCAAGTGGGCTCGAGCTAGGACGCTCACTCGCGACTCTTGCGACTCCCTTCTCTCCATTTCCCTCTCTCGCTCTCGGAATCCGGGTTCCGGGTTCCTACGTCCTCTGCCGGTCGGCCAGCCGCAATGAAGTCGACTCGATGACCGTGATGGCTGCTGCCGCCACGCGCGCCAACAGCAGCAACACACAACCTCGCCCATCCCTGAGTCAGGGCGACCTGCGAACCCGCGGGATTAATACTCCTGTCTGGTCCGTGTGGAGGGCTGCCCGCTGTCCGACACGTTCCATCCCCACTGAACAACGTGCTGTGCACGATAAAACAGCGAGCTAATTGTTTCCCTCGCCCACCCAAACACCGCTGATCGCGATGATCGCGTTGATCCGGACCTCCCAGCCGGATATCAGGACGGGGAACCACATATTGTCGACGAGCCGCCCTCGGAATCAAGCTTAAACCGACCAGTTGGGATGAGCAGACGAGCAGGAGACAGGAGAAGCAAAAGAAGAAGAAAACGGCTCTGTCTTTGCCCCCTTTCGCCCGTTGGACCCGACCCTCTTGGGCTCCAGAAACGACGCCACCGCAACGGACAAACTCCCCTATTTTTCCCTCGCCCTGAGTTCCGCGTATCTGACGATGGCGAAGGACCCCTGCAAGTGGACTGGGCAAAGCCTTGCGAGGAGGCCGCAGGCAACCCCTCGTTGGGAAAAGGGATTCTTGGACGATCTCTCCGTCTGATTTGAACGCTTGCGCCGTATCCCGAGCCTTCCCCGCCGCAGGAACGGCGTGCTGCCAAGACGATACGGCTGGCGATCCCCTCTCACGAGCTCACAAGCGCCGGCAGTGCTTTGCCGTCTAGACGCAAAGGGGAAAGGGGAGGGGAGGGAGCATCGTGAATCGTGGGGCAACGGCCTCTCTCTTCCGGCTCGCCATGCACAGTGGCCATGCAGAGAGTTGCATGCTGCAGGACGGCACTGAGGAACCCCATCTTCCATGACCCCAATTCCCGTCCCCAACTCAACTCAACTCAACGTGACGACGCCAGCAAACACCGCGGTCCTGCTGTTCATGCGGCTCGCCCCTCTCATGCGCGCCATACGGACGTCGTCGTTTCGCATTCCCTTCCCCATCCGGCTCGTCCGTCCCGTCTTTCGGCCCAGTGGCCCTCTCTGCTGGGTTCCTCTTCATCCATCCTAGCTCTTGTGTTGCACTGCTCCCCCACATCAGGCGGCACGCACGGCAGTTTCTGGCCGTTCTCTTCGCTGTGTGGTCCAAGCATCACCGCTCCGGGCCTCTCCCAGTCACCAAGGGCAATTTCCGCCAATAGGGGCGGTGGGTGCATAGTCCGCCGAGGCTTTCCCTCGTGCTGCTTCCGACAACCTGGTAACCTTGTCGCCGTAATGGAGCTCAGTCGAAGAGATCGTGATGTTCCCGTTGCCGTCGTGAAAGCGTCTCCTTCTCTTTCCCTCCCCTTCCCCCCCACCCAGTCACTCATTTCAGCCACCACCGACACCGGCCAGTGTATATTTCTTTCTTCCTCTTCGTCATGCGGTTCGGTCCCATCTTCTCTCTCGCAGCTGCGCTGCTAAGTGCCACCGTTCGAGGTTACGGCAACCCGGGCGCCTGCTCCGGTCAGTGCTGGAGTCACGATCCCTCCGTCGTCCGCCGCGATGACGGCACCTACTTCCGCTTCGAAACCGGCAGCAAGATCGGCATCTGGAAGGCTCCCGACCTGGTCGGCCCGTGGACCTACCAGGGCGCCGCTCTCCCGAAGGGTAGCAAGATCAACCTCAAGGGCAACGACGATCTCTGGGTATGTCTTGTTTCATCACTTTCTAGTCCCTCGCTCTGTCATATCTCATCGGATGAACTGGGTTGCTGTGTGTACATGACCGAAACATGACGAGAGCACGGAGGCACACCTGGCAGGCAAACACCCATCGGCAATGAATAGCACATGCTCATATTGGTCCTCTCCTCAACCGCAGGCCCCCGACGTGAACAAGGTCGGCAACCAGTACATCCTGTACTACACCGTCTCGTCTTTCGGCGTCCAGAACTCGGCCATCGGCTACGCCACCTCGCCCACCATGGAGTTCGGCTCCTGGACCGACCACGGTGCCACCGGCGTTGCTTCGTCGGCCGGCAGCCGCTACAACGCCATCGACGCCAACCTCGTCAAGTCCGGCAGCAACTACTACCTCAACTTCGGCTCCTTCTGGCAGAACATCTTCCAGGTGCCCCTGAACTCGGCCGCCACCAAGGCCAACGGCAACCCCTACAACATCGTCTTCAACGGCACCGCGCCCCAGCCCGTCGAGGGCGCCTTCGTCTACGAGCGCAGCGGCACCTTCTGGGCCTTCTTCAGCTCCGGCTCCTGCTGCGGCCTCGACGCCAACCGCCCGACCCCGGGCAACGAGTACAAGATCTTCGTCTGCCGCGCCACCTCCGTCAACGGCCCCTACACCGACAGGAGCGGCAAGAGCTGCACCAACGGCGGCGGCACCCTCCTCCTCGCCAGCCACAACAAGATCTATGCGCCGGGCGGACAGGGTGTCTTGGCCGACCCCAAACGCGGCACCGTCCTCTACTACCACTATAGTGAGCCCTATCCCTTCGTCTCTTGCCATTCCGCCGGTACTAACTGTTGCCGCAGTGAACACCGACATTGGCTACGCCGACTCCCAGACTCAGTTCGGCTGGAACGTCATTTCCTGGTCTGGTGGCTGGCCGTCCGTCTAATCTTGTTGGTGAAATCGACACTGTTGCTGAGGGATTTGGTTGTGGTCTTTTTCTTGTCGATATTTGAGACCGGTACATACTCAGGGACTGATACATTTTATCCGCGCAATATTTCTCGTTTTTCGCCCGCGGGCGCGGACTACACTTCGCACACAGGGCTCACTCCAGGCGTCTCATATGATTGTCCGTTTCTTCAGATCTATCAAGTTGTGGCCCTGAACCATGAACCATGTCCAAATGCGGCCATTGCTTCATCGTATCTGCCCGGGTTCTGCGCAAAGTTGTTACCGCCCCCGGACTGTGCCGCGCGCGATCCTCTGTGGCGCGGCTCACCCTGCCAAGTGATGGCCCGTGTCAATTATTGTGTGTGTGACTGATGTTGTTGAAGAAAGAGAAAGCTTCATCTCATGCTCACCATCCATTCCCCCCTGGTTCTTACACGCAAGTCATCAACACAATGTCGATGGGAGTCATATGCGGGAATCTGCCCTCTGGATTCATTTTAGGACGTTGTACTACGATAAGTCAATAGCCGAGACTTTTACACAAGCATCTTTCGAACATTTACGGTCGGTCAGTGTAGCGTAGGTGGCCAGAATAGGTAACCTAAGCTGCACCCCGGGGCTCCAAAGTCGACGTCACATTTCTGATATCTTGCGGACGACGATTTTCCTTTGCGTATGTCCTTTGACAGTTAGCACCCTCTTTTTCACTCTTTGGTTAGGACCAAATCGGTCTTGGTTCCGCCCATGATTCCTATCGTCTGCGAAGCTAGAAAGGACTTGCCCTGGGCTGCCGGCATTTGAAAGTCAAACAACGATTGCACAACACTCTTGGTGAATGTCCCAATCTTATGCGGGACAAGCCGATAAGTTGCAGAGGCGCAGTAGCCTGACAGCCGACAAGAGTGACATGATATAGGGACCGTCCAGAGGCACCGATGTCTCCCTATCATCCCCTCTCGGTGGAGAGGCTCGCTTTCGTAACGAGGCTGGTCATATTGTCTTGGAGGTGAAGTGTGATACTGTGAGTGGCCAACAGCGCATGGGGTCGTGCTCGGGGGACACTCCTTGATGTAAATGCAGGGCTCCTCAGAGGTGTAGTCACGCAGAGAACAGGGCGATCGACTTTGACGGCTTTAGGCCATCTTGCAAGAGACGGTTCATTTCATTAGGTTCTAAGCTGTGTTGAGAATACTCCGACCACCGCTCGGATTATTCGTCATCAACGTGGTCATTAGGTCTTGGCTGGCTGTCTCGTTCGCCAGCGCCATAATCATACACGCTTATGCCATCATTACAACCATCTAAAATAGACCAAAGCAGTTGGCGTAGTAGGTGACGGTGGCGCTCCAGTCGGAAAAGACGCCGGAAACGCCAACGTCCTGAGCAAGGACGTGGAGCAGGTTGTAGACATCACCGTCATTGTTGGTGACGTTGGCGATGGAGGTGTAGTAATAGCCACCCTGAGTGCCGTCTCCCAGGAAGCCGGAACGCTCCAGAGACCAGGAGATGATGTCCATGCCCAACTCCTTGGCCTTGGTGGCGTAGCTGCTGGGCACGATCGTGCCGTTCTCGACGGTGACGAGGTAGTACAGGGGAGGCGCCATGATGGGAACACCAGCGGCGGCGTACTGGGTCAGGTTCTCGACGGCGAGGGGGAAGGTCTCGGGAGTGTCGCCGCTCTCGTCGAGGAGGACGGCCTGCTTGCCAAACTCGGGCTCGGCCTTGAGCCAGTAGAGGACGTCGGGGTAGTGGAAGGACTGGGGCCAGACGCGGTCGGGGGTGACGCCGGCGGCCTTGTACTCGTCAATGAGCTGCTGGGCGTACTGCTCCTGGGTGTAGTCGCCCTCGAAGGGCATCTCGACCTCGGGGAGCTTGAGCTCGGGGCTGAACAGCAGGCCGAGGTCGTTGGTCAGGGCGATGTGCTCCTTGTGCGACATGACGGTGCCGCAGGTTGCGTACAGGTCGGTGCGGTAGTTGGGGGTGCCGCCCAGGAAGTCGTCGGCGGTGGTGGCAGAGGCGTTGAAGCCGTCCATCTTGCTGCAGAGCGTCTTGAACTCGGCGAGGGTGATGTCCGAGGTGCAGCACTTGGCGGTGGCGGCGGTGCCGTTGGAGGCCGGGGCGAAGGGGGTGGTGCACTTGGCGTTCAGCTCGGGGATGGCCACGATGTTCGTGGTCGTGTGGAGGTCGCACTGCGAGTGGCGGCACACCAACTCGCGGTCCTTGGTGAAGGCGACGTCGCACTCGAGAATGCCGGCACCCATGCGGGCGCCAGCGAGGTTGGACTCGACCGACTCCTCGGGGATTAGCATGGTGCCGCCGCCGCGGTGACCGATGCTCCAGTTGGAGGGCTTGATGGGCTGCTCCGAGCACGACTGCAGCTTCTCCTTGAGGGGGCCGTCGTCCATGTCGTTGATCAGCCAGTAGGGTCGCGGGCCGAGCTGGATGCTGGTGATGGGCTTGTAGATCGGGGGCTTCGGGTGGGGAGCGGCACCGGCCTGGCGGGCGGCGGCGGCAACGAGGCCGGAGACGACGACGGAGTTGAAGTGCATGGTTGGCTGCCGAGGGGCGGGGGAAGCTCAATTGACTGCGAGAAGGGCGCGGCGACGAACGAGCAACAAAGGAAGTCGGCGATCTGCTGGAACGAGGCCGGGAGTGTGCAGGAGCTGGGAGCTGGAGCTGGAGCTGAAGGAGACAGAGAGCTGGCCTGGACGCAGGACGCAGCGAGGCGGAGGCCGCGATCTTTTGTAGCCGGAGCTGACGATGCCAAGCCAAGATCACCGGCTACCTCGACGAGAGTCAAGCTGCGGGATCCCGAGGCAGTGATGGCCGACGCATGTTTTAGACCGACAGAGGAGCGCTGACCGGCTCGCCAACGGGCAGAGATTGGACCATTCTGAAGGGCCCGTCGGGCGACATGCTTGTATTCGGCATGGCCGTATCCTCCTTGCTGCGATGAATTGTGGGAGGTGGGCCGTCGGGATAGGCTGGCTGTCCGCACGTGGTGACGGTTCTGGGTTGCATTTGCGGCGTCGACGGGAGGACCTGGACCTGGACCTGAACCTGAACAGACACCTCGGTCATGGATCCATGACGACGGCGCGGGTGCGGACAAGCTGTAGTGAAAGGTAGGTAAGGTACCATACGGATACCATGGTAGGGATGTTTTGTGGTGGGGTTGCTCCCGCAATGTTTCTGGCTCAAAAGGGCCCCGTCCCCCCGTTGCTGGTGAGGGGTCGCCGGGGTACGTGCCCACTAGCGCCGTTGGGCGGCCCCACCGTGGCTGCGGGATAAGCTGCGTGCCGTCGGGACGCCTTTTCATTCGCCAATTGGGCTCCCGATAGCTCCAGCTCTGATAAGGAAGGTGGCAGGTGCGACGTGCCTTAACGTGCCTTCCCATTCCTTGCGCTGCTCACCGAACGCTCCTGGCACGTGGACGGCGAAGCCCAGACCGAGGTGAGCAAGAGCAGCACTCCCGCTTCACCTCAGACCGAGGCTCACCGTGTCGCGCACCTAACGCCAGTACCCAGATCACGCCTCACCACCGTCGGATGCCACCCATGCCCGGCGGAACGGCTGGCGGAACCTCCGACCCGGCCCCGGCCAACGCTTGCAGGTAATTTAACAGTCTCCAGAACTGCCCAGGTTGCGGATCTCTGCCAAGCCTCCCATATCAACACCGCGAGTCATTGGTTGCTACCTGTTGGTTCACGGACTTTGCCCTGAGAATATTATCCATTGAGGTTAAGTAAACAATTATTATTCCGCATGTCCTGTGGCTACTAGCAGTTGTCTGGGACTGGGCAGAAGACCAGAACTCCACCTGAGCAACCTATTTACGCCACTGTCCTCAAAACTGAGGGAGAATCCCAAAGCCCATAACACCGTTTCATACTCAAAGGGGTATTTCCACGTCATTCGAAAGGCCATTGTAAATCAAAACCCATCTGCGCCGCATTAACCAATCGTCAACATCCCATTTGGCCAGCTTTTAAGCACCGGGGTAGGCGTGGTTAGCCTTGGTGCTGGTGCTGTGGCCGCGCGAGCGCATGGCCTCGAGAGTGTCAAGCACAGTGAGGAAGGTGAAAATGGCCCAGATAAAAAAGGCAAAGGCGACGCCGGCCTGGGCCGAGCCGCAGAAGGTGTTGGCGCCGCAGCGAGGGTGGCCGACAAAGACAGCGTAGGCGATGGCTCCGGCAAACCAGAAGATGGTGGTGATGACGAGCAGTCCGAGGGATACCAGCTTGTGGAAGAAGCGGGTGAGATACAAGGGCGTCAGGCCGACGTAGGCAAGGACCAGAAGCGACCAGACCGAGTTGAAGATGATGAAGTTGACGATGTCGGGCGAGCGCCACCAATAGCTGCTGGCCACTGCAATCAGTCAGTCACAGATACCCATCATCGTGAGTTAATACAGGGTGGGCACGCACCATATGCGCTGAGGCCGAGCTCGATGACGGAAAAGACAGCAGCCACAATGTGGGCGATGGGGACGAATCCGAGAGCCATGGTGATGTTTGGGATCCTTGTCTCGTTGGTTTGGATGCAGGGGTGGGATACTGGTGAGTTGGGAGGCTGGCGACGGTAATTATACCGTAGGCAGGATACTGATTAGGTGAAGGTTGATTGTGGAGTGGAGTGGCAGGGTGAAAATGTGTGCTGGAGGGCGGCGACGGTGAATAAGTAGTGGGCGAACAAGTCGAGGATCAAGGACGCACGCCGCGTTGGGTGCGTTGGATGGCGTCAGATGGGCAAAGAAGGAGAAGGAGCCGCTTGCAGCAGCCCGAGGCAGAGGGAAGAAATTTCTTCTTTGGCGGCAGGCGCTCTCCGATTCCATCCACACCCGTCACCGCAGCCTAAGGTACGTTGAGGTAGGCGTGGGCTTGGGCATTTGGCGATGCGTAATGGGGTTGGGGCTGGAGACCGACAATGACGTGGTTCCAGCCCGGGAAGGGTCGCCTGGCGGCCATGACCTCATTTTCGCTGCGGTCGACAGGCATCCGGGCCAATGGCAGCCCGCGCTAGGGCGGGGGCCCACGCCAATCCTCAGCCACTTCAGGCCACCCAGCGTGGCGGGTGACTCGCCAGTGGCCCGTTCTTTTCCAGACTTAGGTGAGCGGCACTCCACTCTGCAGCAGTACCTAGGTACCTTAGATACCTTACTTTTAGAGTGGTGAGGTGCAGTCTAAACTGGAATTCTGGCTTGCAGCTCGGAACGACGTTGCCGTCGGGTTGCCGTTGCCGTTGCCATTGCATTGTCATTGTCATTGTCATTGCCGTCACCATCACCATCACCGTGGCCCACCTGACGCGGAGGCTGTCTGCGCTCGTGCCCTGTATCCGTATCCGTAGAATCGGCGCTGACTTCATCGTTCGCCCGAGAGAGACAGCAACGAGAGACCCGTCCGCCCAGGAACGCATTGGCTGACGAACACAAACACCACCATGCTCCCCCGCGCACCTTTTTTTGGCAGTTTGGCTCGCTGTCAGAAGCCTAACAGGTGAAACCGCTCCTCGCAGAAGCTGCGCACACCCTCCCGCGTCGTTTGGCTTCTGTCATTTACCCACCCCGACATCCACTCAAAGCATGCTTCACTGCACCACCTCGCGACCCTGCATTCTTGGCCTGCGATACACCGCGCTGGCCGACATGGATCAAGGACCATGCATCCCCCAACTACCGGTGCTAGCCAACGGAAAATACCCAGGCAAGAAAAGAAGCAAACGCGCGAAGCAGCCCTGCCCAGGGAACCGCAGCCAAACGACCTCACAATGGCCCAACGCCGGCCTAGAGCGGGTCGCCGGCCGGTCTCGGCTCCGGTACCACCTGGGCGCAGCCAACACTCGCGCGTCCACATGGTCGCCGTCTTCAAGCGCTATCCCGAATGACGTGGGCCCCTCCACGCCAGACCGCCAAGTTTAGTCAAGCACCACCCAACCTCTTCCACAGCTTGTCTTGTCGCCGCTGCCCGTTGTCGGTCTGCTTGTTCTCGCGCCTCCGCCCTCCCCTCAGCCTACCACCCGCGAGTCCCTTACGCGTCTCCTCTCTTGGCTTTCCGCTCTCTCCTTCCGAGTTTCCGTCTTGACAAGACTCACACCGGCCAGAGCCCAGAGATCTTGTAGCCCCTGCCCGTCCTCGGTCTACTTGGCCTCGCACCCCCGACGATCGCTAGCTAGATACGCCGTGGTCACCACCGTTCCATGTGACGCAGCGACGCAAACGCCGCCATTTGGACGGTTCATTTTGGTAAGACATAAAAGTCTGATGAAGAGGACATATTGCTCGCACACGAAGACGCAGAATCCTGCGAGGCGTCGCTAGCATGCAGCCATCACCCACTAAAGGTATCGCGCCTCGGCCTCACATGGCCGTGTGTAGTGGCATCGCAAGCGAACCCCTCCAGCTGCACGGGGACATCATGTACAAACGCACGGCCGTCTATCAACAGCCATGGCGCATGGGCGGTTCTCCTGTTGGGCTCTCAACAAACGGACCCGAGCAGAATCAAGCCTTGAACAGATGAACCAGTCGGCGGCGGAACCCACTCAAGTTTGAATTAAGCTTGATCTGCAACTAATCCCGACGTCTTGTCATGCGACGGCCAAATGGCATCTCGTCAGCCCCTTCAGTCCACGTGCGACGGCGCACGGTCGACACTATGCGCAACTCGACAGTGAGTCGATGGTTCTCGTCTCGCAAGCTCAGGGGATGAAAGAGCACGGGTTTTCGCTCTGCTCGGGGTTCACCTACAGCTCATCGGCCTGGTGCGCGCCAGGACCCTTGCCACCCCTGCTCGCGCGCTCTGCCAACCCGTCGTTGACAGCCTTAAGGTTCTCGTAGTTGGGGCCGTCCTCGCCTAAACCCCAGGCAAAGACGCCGCCGAGGTTCATGCGATCAACGAGGGCAGGGAACTTGCGGAGGATGGCATCGCGGTTGTCGTAGGTCCACCATCGCTTCTCGGCCCTGTCCAAGTAGTAGTATCCGCCGCCCTTCTCATCATACTTGCCCTCTTTCTGGGCCCGCTCAAAAGACCCCTTGACGTCGTCTGGAATACCATCGTTCCAGCTGAAGCCTCCCGTCTGTCCCAGATCACCGCCGGTAACGGGATCCTCCATCAGGGGTGTCGGGCACCCAACCTCCTTCCCCTCGGGGCAGTCGGTGGTCTTGAACCACTTGGTGTAGAAGGCGAACCCGAGGTTGATCTTGTGGGCGGGGACGCCGCGGGCCATGTAGTTCTCGACGGCGACCCGGGACAAGTCCATACCCGTGTGGTGCTTCGTGACGTTGTCTCGGCGGTTCATCATGTCGTAGGTCATGACGTTGACAAAGTCGAGGGTGCGCTCGATGCGGGGGACGGTGTCCTTGGTGAAGGCAATCATGTCGCGCTCGAGACCGGGCGTGGCGGCGGAGATGAGCTTGCCCCTGGGAAGCTGTCTGCGGACCTCCTCGAGGAGCAACGGGTAGGCGGCAATCTCCCACTTCTTGTCCTCGTTGGTGATGGTCTTGTAGTCCTCGCCATTGCCGCTGCGGTCTCGTGTTAGGTGGGATACAAGAGAAGCGGGACAGGTCCCAACTCACCCTGGGTACTCCCAGTCCATGTCGATACCTGGACATGTCAGCCGTCTCGTCCAGCAAAAGCGGAGAGGCGCAGGCCCATCTCACCATCAGCACCAGTGGCCCTGACCATGTCGGCGACGTTCTTGGCCCACTTCTTGCGCGACTCCGGGGTGCGGGCGGCGGTGTCGAAGCCCTTGGTGTCGCTCCAGCCGCCAATGGCGACCATGACCTTGGTGCCGGGGCGGAACTGTTCGCGGACCTTGTCGACGGTGGTGAAGAGCGGCCATTCGGCCACGTCCTTGTTGAAGGTGTCGGAGTTCATGAAAGCCAGCTCCACGTGGGTGACGTGAGACACGAGCTCCTTGGAGGGCACGTTGGGGTGTTGGCTGTGGCTGGGCGTTAGCAGCTGCGACGGGCGGAGGCTAAGGCGAAGGGAGACGCCCGCAGGAAGCTACCGACCCAGTGAGGTACATGACACAGCGCAGATTCTCGGCGGACGCCATGGCGGCGGACTGCAGCGTCACTAGCAGGCCGCCGAGTGCCGTGGAAAGCAGCTTCATGCCGTGCGATGCTGTCGCTCTTGAGGAGGGAAGGGACAGCCAAGGGTCCAGCGGCGTTGCTTCGATCGAGAGGCCTTCGGCACATAGGACGACGATCCGAGGAAGGGTGCGAGACGCAGGAATCAGAAGTTGGTTCTCCCGAGGAGGACGGGAGAGAAATGTGCGAGCTTTAGGGGGCCGCGGCGTGTCTTGTCGGCCCTCTACACACTCACACACTGAGGCGCTCGCACTGTCTGCGACGGGTGGGATGGATCGACTCGGTGCAGGAACCCCGCTGTGGCGGATGCTCCCTCACCGCATTCGCACCTTCCCGCTCTGCACCTCGATGGCGCGTGGGGGGATTGACCCCGCTCCGATTAACCTTAAGGTAAGCCACCCGGCCACTCCTTCCCTCCCTTCTTCACGCGGAAGGGGCAACTTGGAACTTGAAGGAAGGAACGTCTCTCGTCGAAGCTCTGCACCTGCCGCGCCGGCCTGCACATGTACAGCTGACTACCTACCTACCTACTAGGTAGGTAGCCCGTGGTAGCCTCCAACGAGACGCTTGCGAACCACTCAACTTCGAAGGAGACGTCTGGGAAAGACCCTACCTAAACTGGTAAGGAAGCCATGGACGACCAGGCAACTGCACTGTGAACCGCCAGACCCGCCGGGAAACAAGTCCCGTCGCCAAATTGACTTTGGTACCTCGGGAACACAGTAGACGGCACTCGGGTATCTTGTTTCCATGATTGTGCTCGGCGTTGACCTGCAACTGCACTGTGTGCCATGTTTTGCGACTTCCAAACGTGCCAGCGGGGTCTTTCCCTGCCTGCAGCCCGAGGTGCACCGGGGTGGGCCCCCGTTCGGTGAAAGCTCTGATGGGGCAGCGGTCTCTCGGTGAAGCCGCTCACCTTGAAAATTTCGTCCTGGCGCTCATTCCCTCCCACTTCGGTCAGCTTCTGCTGCACGCCCGCCCCCAGCCTCTGCCCTGGACTCGAACCGCTCTGCCATCCGTTGCTTGTGTGTCCTGCATTCCAATTGGCGCCGCAACCATGTTTGAGAACCTCTGCACCCTCCCGCTGTCGGCCGAGGTCTTCACCCAGGCCCTCCACCCAACCGAGCCGCTGCTGACCGTCGGCCTGTCCTCCGGCCATGTCGAGACCTTCCGCCTCCCGCCTCCGGTCGACAGTGCCTCCGATGCGTCTGGCGATGCCGACACAAGCATTTCGTCCACCGGCCGTGGCATGATTGAGAGCGTCTGGCGCACGAGGAGGCACAAGGGAAGCTGCAGAGCCTTGGCCTACAGCCACGACGGATCAGGTCAGTCGGGAGCTTGTCGATGACATGGACATGGCTAACCTAGTCTTTCCCGCAGCCGTCTACTCTGCCGGCACCGACGGGCTGCTCAAGCACTTCTCCCCAATCACCGGCAAGGTCATCTCCAAGGTCGCCCTCCCGTCCTCGAACAAACAGACCGATGCCCCGACCCTCATGCACGTCCTGAACCCCCAGAGCCTGCTCCTCGGCTGCGACTCGGGAGCCATGCATATCATCGACCTGCGAGACGGCTCTCCCGCTTCCAAGCCCGCGCAAACCCACTTCCCCCACTCCGATTACATTTCCGCCGTCGTCCCTCTTCCCCCCTCCGCCGAGAGCACATCCGGGTTCCCCAAGCAATGGGTCTCCACCGGTGGAACCACGCTCGCCGTGACGGATGTGCGGAAAGGCGTCCTCGTGCGATCCGATGACCAGGAGGACGAGCTGCTGTCCGCGACCTACGTGCCTGGCCTGGGGCCCAAGAACAACCGGAACAACGGCGTCGTTGCTGTCGGGTCCGGATCGGGAGTCGTCACGGTGTGGGACAGGGGAGCGTGGGACGACCAGCAGGAGCGCATCATTGTCGACGGCGGCAAGTCTGGCGGCGAGAGTCTGGACGCTCTGGCTCTCGTGCCCCAGGAGCTGGGACTGGGCAAGAAGCTGGTTGTCGGCCTCGGCGACGGCAGCCTGAGAGTGGTGGATTTGGTCACCAGAGACGTGGACCAGGTCGTCAACCTGCGGCACGACGAGGTGGAGGGTGTTATTTCCGTCGCCTTTGACTCGGAGAACCGCCTGATAACGGCCGGCGGTAAGACGGTCAAGGTGTGGGAGGAGCTGTCGGAGCTCCAGGGAGACGACGAGGAAAGCGACGAGGACAGCGACAGCGAGGACGGAGCGACGGGCAAGCGGCGTGCCGACAGTGACAGCGACAGCGAAAGCGACAGCGACGATGACGGGAAGAGACGGAACAAGCGCCAGAACACGGGAGCGGCCAAGTTCGGCCCCATGGGCGCGCACGGCATTCTGGGGTTCGATGGCTTGGACTGAGTCGATGTAACTACCTAGTGATACCCCTCCAGGGCCGTCCAAAGAAGAGATAGGCAACCAATGGAACACGTTCGACTTGACTCTCGCATTGCCCGTTTTGACAGTGTGCTTCCATGCCAATCTTTGGATGTGGTGTTCGTCTCAAGTGCCTGTTGCCACTACCACATACATCCACATTCCGGCCGTTGTCGAATGCCGATCTCTGAGACCGGTCCCGGGACTTGGGGGGAGGAAACCTCCGCAGCGGTCAGACCCCGCTCCCCGCCGATGACGAGGGGTTGGCGGTTTAACGGCGCGGCGCACTGCTTTTAACCCCCATTCAGCTGTCAGCTGTCTCCCGCTACTTGGTTTCGCGCACATCCCAAATCCATCCCACTTTGACCTTTTGGAAGTTACAGACAACACCCAGACAACAGGTCATGGACGCCATCGCCCCGTTCGTGTTCAACATCAACACGCCCAAGGTGTTCTTCGGGCCGGGCACCGTGAACGAGCTGGCCGGGGAGCTCCAGTCTCGGAACCTCTCAAAACCGCTCATCATCTGTTCGCCATCGCGGACCTCTCTGGCGACGAAAATTCAAGCCAGGCTGGCGGAAGCCGGCATCACGGACGTCGACATCCTCGACACGGCCAAGGTGCACAATCCGAGCGAGATCATCGGGCCCGCCGTCGAGCGAGCGGCAAGTCGAGATGCGCTCGTGTCGGTCGGGGGCGGCAGCGCCGTCGGCCTGGGGAAAGCCATCGCCCTCCGCACCGGAATGCCACAGGTCGCCATTCCGACGACGTATTCCGGCTCGGAGATGACGCCGATTATTGGCGAGACCAAGGACGGCAAGAAGACGTCCACGACCGATCCCAAGATCCTTCCCAAGGTTGTTATTTACGACGTCGACTTGACGATGGATCTGCCCGTCAAAGTCAGCGGGCCGAGCGGGCTCAATGCCATGGCACACTCCTGTGAGTCTCTGATTGTCAGCGTGCCGGTCCCTCGAGATCGCTACCAAGCCAACGGGCCGGTTTGATGGACGCGGAGGCGAGGCTAACGACAGCGGCGGACGCAGTCGAGGCTCTATACTCGCGCCAGGCCAACCCCATAACAGATCACTTGGCTCTCGAGTCCATCAGAGCGCTGTCTGGCGCCTTGCCAGTCATCGCGGCGGATCCTTCCTCAACCGAGGCGCGCACGTCGGCACTGTACGGCGCGTTCCTCGCCGGCCTTTTGGCATCGGCGACGGGCATAGCGCTCCAGCACAAGCTGGCCCACGCCGCGGGCGGGACTCTGAATCTCCCTCATGCCGAGACGCATTCCATCTTCCTCCCGCACAGCATCGCCTACAACGCGCGCTGTTTTCCCGACCATGTCAGGAGCAAGCTGTCGTCGGCACTCGCGCAGAGCACCGAAGACTCGATTGCGGGAGTGGTGACTGGGCTGAATGAACTCGTGCGACTGCTGGAGATCCCGACCGGGCTCAACAGCGTCGGCATGCAGGAGGAGGATATCGACCGCGTGACGGACGTGGCGTCAGACACGCCGTACTGGAACCCGCGTCCGCTGGAGAAGGCCAAAGTCCGCGAGATCATCCGAAGGGCATGGGCTGGTGAGGAGGCCAACACTGATCTCTAGATGAATTATATTTCTCCGTCTACTTGTCTTACGCCCCCGGTCTCGAGTACTCTAGCGTTCTAACCCTCTTCCATGTCTCCCGCACCACCCTTTCCTGCGCTTGCCGGCCGGTCTCTGTCTCGGACGGTCCTGCGGGTCTGCCTGCTGTCAGCTTCAACTCGTCTCACTTCTTTGCAGGTCCAACTTACCGGATCGCCAGGTACAGCCTGCCGCCCAGCTTTGCGTCTGGCACGGCACTCGTGTCCTCTGGAGGGTTGGCAACGGTCACCAGGCCGCCGGCCTCTTCGAGAATGGCGATTCCTGCGGCGACGTCCCTGAAGCAAGTTCGTCAGTATGGATCCATCTGGCCAGCTTCAACTGAGTTGAACGTACCATTCCCAGCAGCCGCCCTCCCACCAAATATCGAATGACCCCATGGCCGTGTATGCCAGGTCCAGCGTCGCACTGCGTCGTCAGTAAGGGGGCGCGCCAGCGGACGGCGGATGCAAGCTCACCTTCCCAGGCTTCTCATGCCGTGCACCATGCCACCCTTTCCGCCCCTGCCGCTGCGCTCGGCGGCCATGTTGACGAAGCTCTCGACCTTGCGGTGCATGTTCCCGTCCGGCAGGTCCCGGCGATCCTTTCCCCACTCACACGAGAAGACGCAACCGCTGGGGGCGTTGGGCGGCAGGGGGCTGAGCACGAGGGGCAGGCGCTGCGTCTCGTTCATCCAGGCGCCGTGGCCCTTGCAGGAGGAGAAGGTCTGGTTCAGGAAAGGGGCGTTGATGACGCCAATGACGGGCTTTCCCTTGACGGCGAAGCCGATGGAGACGCAGAACATGGGGAAGAGGTGGGTGAAGTTGACGGTGCCGTCGAGGGGGTCAACGATCCATGTCGGGCTGTCGTCGACGAGGTAGTCGCGGGAGGCACCGGCCGAGTACGTCTCCTCGCCGATGAATCTGCCAGGTGTCAGAGGCGGCGCGGGGGGGGGGGGGGGGGGGAGGTGTGCGACGGAGACAAGGGAAGTAAAAAATTGTTGAGGGGTTAGTTGTTGGCCACGGAAGTGTGGTTGTAGGCCGCCACATAAGCAAGCG